>JAJPUD010000459.1:226818-240705 GCA_023553655.1 Myrmecobius fasciatus | reverse complement strand
CCGGGGTGGGGCGGGTCCGGGATACTCAAGGATTGTTCGTTCATAGGCCTGCCGAGGGGGCGGGGAGGCCCCTTCGGCGGCGCCCGCGGCCCGGTGACCTTGGGCCGGCCTCTCGGGCCCCACGCGGGGCCTCGCTCTACCGCTCAGGGAAGTGGGAGCGTGGGGCCCGGGACCCGCCCGGGGGCGCCTGCCGGTGCTTGGAAATCTCCGGAATCCCCGGCGGGGGGGGGGAGGGAGGAGGGACCGCCCTTATTTCGGGTGTTGTGTAGCTTGGAGTACCTCGGATCCTTTTGGGGGGCGTTTAATGGGGGCGGGGTAGAGACAGAAGAAAGGCGAGGAGGTCCGTGCAGTCCGGGGAACGTGGTCAGGCCTAGAAGTGCAAGAATCCCCCCCCCAAAAAAAACTCCAGCTGTGCTTCCCTTATTCCCCCCCCTTTGTTTTGTGCTCCCGCCCCGCCCCCACTCCGGCTGGGATGTTACTAGATCGATACGAACGCGGCCCCCCCCAAGGCTTTCCCCTCCCCCCAGCTGTCGCCGTCCGTCATCCGGCCTAAGCCTGGTCTCAGATGTTTCCGAGTCTGGGCTATTTTTGTGGAGGCCTTGGGTATCCGTGGGGCGGGCTCGGCCCGAGAAGGGGGCCCGGGTGGCCTGCCCTCCCCCAACCCTTGCCAGGGGGCGGGTCTGCCTGGGATCCTCGGGGTTTCTCGGCGGGCTCCGAGGGTGCAACCCCGAAATCCCCGACCCTGCCTTTCCATGTGGCCTTTGTGTTTTGGGAAGCTTTGTTCTGGACCGGGGCTCACCCGGCTCCGGCCCGGCTGCCTCCCCAGAAGGGATCGCCCGTGGGCGTGGAGCTTGTGTGAACCCTGGGGGTTCGAGTCCCTGGGGATTGTAGTGTCACTGCTCTTGGGGTCGGCCGGGGTGGGGTGGGGGGGTTAGAATCCCTTTTCTGTTTGTATGAAGTACCGCCTGTAATTATTTAACACTGAAAGTTCTATGTGGCCCCAGTGTATCTAGGAAGTTCCCTCTGGCTATAGGAGATGATCGGGGAGATGATTTTTCCCAGACATTTAACTGCATCTGGAGACCACCACGTGGGCAATGGAGAAAGGAGCCACATTTCATTTAAGTATTTCTTTAATTTGTGGCCGGTGGAAGGAAAAATGTGGTGTTTACATTTGGGTCAAATTGCTGTTAACAATGACTTCTCCAAGATAGTTTTATAAGTTGTTTTTAAGGCTCTTAATTTGCAAGTAGGGAATATCATTTTCAGAAGTCTGTGTTAGATATAGTAGAGATGAAACTTTTCTTTCATGTTTTCATAAAATTGGTCACAAACTGGAAAAGATAAAGACCAATCATGAAGCATGAAAAGTGGAAGCAGAAAATAGAGATGAAAACTCTTATAGTCTCATTTATTTTTCAAATTATAACTTTAAAACATTGTGGAATGCATTAGGACAAATGTGATTTGAGCAGTATTTGTGGTAGAATACTGGACTTGAAATCCCAATTCCAGCTCTTCTGTAATCTCAGCTTGCTCTTGTTGATCTCTTTATTTCGGTTTTACTTGTCTGTTAAATAGGAATGATAATTGTTCTATCTACCTGACAGTTGTAACGAGAGAGGATTTTTCTTTTTTAAAACTAAATAATGAGGGGGATAATTTAGACCTGAGTATTACTTAACTGTTGACATCAGAAGAAACTCCAGGAAATAACCTTAGAACTTAACCCTGATAATTTAAAAAAAAAAAAAAAAAAAAGGTACCCTTTTATCAACTTTAAGGGTTTTAACATTAAACTATTTTCAAAAGACACACTTTACTTAGGGAGAAGTTGAAAATTAGGTCATACTATGCTTATGCTTATGTAGGGAAAAGTTTCCATGGTGCCCTTTCTAAGGAAAATAATGCCAGATTGGTAGCATGAAATTTGAAGCCCTCCTTGTTAATTATCTCCATTTAAAAAATCAAATATGTGCAGGTACACACATGTATATTTATACATATATAAAGACTTGGATTTCATTTAAATTATAATTGAGATCAGAAGGACAGAATACATGATTACTTGACAAAATTAGTTTAAAAATATTAAATTATAACTATTTGCTATTCATTAAATTTAAAATTAAGAATTGAGATTTCTGCAGTTCATTATGATAGCCTAGATAGCTACAGTAAAGATTATTTTTTTTTTAGAATTCATTTATATTCACCTTCAGCACATTTGACATCAAAAATTAGGCCTATTTGAGAAAGACATTAATAAGTACTATGTACTTTTTGCTAAGCCTTAAAGCTTAGCAAAACTTATTAAACTTAGGTTCCTGATCATATCATTTATAAATTTTTGCATTACATTTTATAGTCAACAAAACACTTTGTAACTCTCCAAGAGATAGGAAATTTAAAAAGTATTTTTGAAATGCTGAAATCCTTAAGTGATTTATGCAAGAGAGGCAGCATTTAACCAAGTCTTCTGTCCAGTGCTTTTCCCACTATACAGCACCTTGCTTAAATGTACTATTAAATTCTAAGAAATGAAAGAGTAAAATAATCTATTTTTTATTCTAATATTTTTGTTCCTCACCATCTATAAAGTAGATAGTACAATTTTACAGATTTGAGCCCCCAGGGAACTTAAATGAGTAGCTCCTAACCCTAAAAAGACTTTAAGTACTAGTTTTTAAATTAAATATCTTTTAGATAATAGATTTTAGTCATGTACCTATCACAACAGCTTCCCAATCATTAATGTTGCCCATCAATTCAGTGCCTTATAGGTAGTCAACTTAAATGATGACTATTTGCATTTTTAATTGCATCAAGAAAAGATTCTGAGAGTTCTGTTAATAGTACAAAAATTGAAACCAAATGGTCAAGATTTTTGTATACTCAGAGACTGAGATCTTTTTAAGTAAAAACTTGTAAGTTGCAATATAATTTGGTGGGTAAATGTTGCATTTTTCTTAAGTCTTCAATTGAAGTTTACCTACTAAAATTTCCTTCAGATACTTAATAGCTATGGTTCTTCTGAGCCTCAGTTTCCTCATAAGCAGTACCTCTATGTTCTTAACAAGATTGTTGTATAGATCAAACAAGTTATTTAAAGTCTTTTCTGCACTTTAATGTATTTAATAGTTATATTGGGCATATAGTGCAAGTTTTAAGATTAAAATTTTTACTGTGAAACCAATTGAAGCAGAAAAGTCTGGTCATTTGTTTATACTTTATTTTCCTCTTCACCTTGTAATCACTCTAGAATAGGATTTCACAAAGGGTCACACATTTGTATCAAAAGTTTTTTATTGAAAACTTTCACCCTAATTAATTGGTTTCTTTTGTATTTCTGTGCAATTTTTCTTAATTTAAAAACATTTTGAAAAGGTCTATAGTCTTCAGCAGATTGCCAAAGGTGAAGCATGTCCAAAAAAAAGGTAACAAATCCTTCTTTTAGAAGGTATTAACAAATACCATACACTTTAAAGATAGATGCTTTTATATCTAAGGTCAAATTGACATGGATAGTGATGATAAATGAGTTCTGGGAGTGAAAAATTTTTAAGAATTGCCTTTTTTTAATAAAATTATTTTTTTTATGTTAAAACATTGGTTTTAACTGTTTTAAGTGACATTGGTTGACAGGGGAAATTGATTTGATCTAGGCAAATCTGTAAAGAATTTGGCATTCCCGTTGTCTATTTCATTCCTTTTGTTGAGGAGGGTCAGCATTCTCCTACCTTAATAAGAAAAGAGTTTTATACATAATAGCCAATCCGCTTTCACCTTACAAATGTTGTAAAACAAAACAATAATTACAAATAGGTAGCAGAAGGATGGGCTTGCCTCTCTTCCAGTCTGATCACTACTTTGTATCATACTGTTTAGTTGACAACTTCTAGATGGTCTGTTTGATCTGATAAAGCAATTCAGTTTAAGGATTGTTGGCCACATTTTTTAGAGTAGATTGAGGCCCCTGAATGCTTGCTGTATGGCTAGTTTTACTGCATATCTTTTGTACATTTTCTCCATTATAGAGGATATATTGATGGGTTTTTTTTTCTCTAAGTCATTATCACTTAGCTGTGATATCTCCCTTTCCCCATAAAAATCCACCCTTATCACAAATATAGATTGTCAAGCAAAACAACAAACTGACCGCTTCTAAAATGCAGTTTTCCTCCAGTGCATTTTGTGTTTAATATTTAATAATATTTTGGTGCCATGGCTTTAATTTGATGTCCTGAAAATGTTTCTCTAGTCTTTTAATGTTGTTTCTATCTCTGGTAATTGAGTTTCAGATAAAGAATTCTGCCCTTTTTGTTCACTGTGTTAATAGAAACATTAATAGTTTTCTTGTAAAGGGTCAAAATAATGGCCATTTTACATAGTACCAACAACCAGTGTGTGGATGAAAGGATAAACGATTAAGAATCAATTGTTTCAAGATATGCCAAGGGCTGGTGATAAAAAGGAAAACACCAGTTAGTCCCTGCTCTCCAGGACTTCATGGTCTAATTGGGAGAAACAAAATTTAAAAGTTACAGCTGCTGGGAAGCAAGGTGGCAAGGCCCATGGGTCCTTTGTTTACATCTCTAGATTAGATAATGGTGCCAGGGGTCTGCCTGATGAACATCGAGGCTAACCAGGCAGGGAGGTTGGTAATGCCTAGAGGAATTTGGGGGAGGATAAATGTTAAGAACTTGAGATCCTCCATCTCACCAACAAGAATTGGTATTTATCTCATCCAAAATGATTGTTCTCAAGGAATCTGGTCAGCTTGGATCTAAAGATAGTGAAGGGAAGGGGAGAATGTACCTCTTGTGTTGCCAAAGCTTTCTGGACTTGTGAACAACTAGAAGTAAATAGAAAGGGTGAATTGCTACACTTAGCTGTAGACAATTCTTTTCTCCAAGAAAATTTATTCTCCAGTTGTAGCTAGTCAGCATGGTAAAATGTAATGGATTAGGAGGTTTACTGACTGGGTTTACTATATATTTATCTTATGTAACCTCAGCTTTGTCCCTCTCTGTACTTAGACAATCTTTTTTACAGCTCCTTAATCCACTGATTATTCCACTCACCACAGCATTATTTTTCCAACCATTATTTTTCATCTCTCCTCATGCCTCAGTTCCTCATAAAACTCTCTTCATCCCTCCATCCCTGGTAGCTATCATTTTTTTTGTGGCTAAGTTCCTTAAAGACTATCTACAGTTTAGCCTCCCTTTCCTTTTCTTAACTCTGCAGTCTGGCTTCTGAGTCATCATTCAACTGAAAAAGCCCTCTTCAGAATTATTAATCATTTCTTCAGTACCAGTATCCTTGTCTTCTCTACAAGCTTTGACGTTCTTTTTGACAAGTTCTTTGGTGTATTTTCCTGGTTACTTTATCTGCTAGATTTTTTTAAGATACCAGATACCCTGGTTCTCTTACCACTATTGACTCCTCCTTTAGTCACAGTCACCTTTCCTGGATCTTCATTCAGGTTATTCCTATTAATTGGTTGCTTTCCCAAAGGTGTATCCTTATTCCTCTTCTATATTATTTAGCTTCCTTATCTCATTGGCTCCCATGAAATCAGTTATATAGGCTAAGAATCAAATCTCTTTATAAAACCTGTATCTTACCCTCGAATATAGAATCTCCATCTGTGAATTAGACATCTCCAATTAGATGCTTGTATAAAAATTTTTCCCAAGTGAAATTAAAGAAAAAGAAGTCCCCTGCAATAAAAATGTACAGTCACACAAAACAAATTCCTAAGTTTGCTATATCTTGAAAATGTCTTGATCTGAATGCTTGTCTATTACTATTCCATCAGAAGATGAACAACAATTTTTTAAAAAATTAGCTTTTTATTTCCAAAACATATGCAAAGTTAGTTTTCAACATTCACCCTTGCAAAACCTCGTGTTCCGAATTTTTCTCCCTCCCTTAGACGTCAAGTAATCCACACTAAATCCCCACAGTCCTTTCTCTGGGTGCAAATGACTCTCTCCATCATATTGGAACTGGCCTAAATCACCTCACGGTTGAAAAGAGCCACATCCATTACAATTTATCATCACATAATGTTGCTGTGCACAAGTTCTCTTGGTTCTGCTCACTTCACTTAGCATCAGTTCATGTAAGTCTCTCCAAGTCTTTCTGAAATCATCCTGCTCATCGTTTCTTACAGAACAATAATAACCCATAATGTTCATATAACATAACTTATTCAGCCATTCTCCAGCTGATGGGCATACATTCAGTTTCCAGTCTCTTGCCACTATAAAAAGGGCTGCTACAAGCATTTTTGCACACGTGAGGTTTTTATGATCTCTTTGGGATACAGTCCCAGTAGAGACATTGCTGGATGAAAAGGTATGAACAGTCTGATCACCTTTTGGCCATAGTTCCAAATTGCTCTCCAGAATGATTGGATCAGTTCACAATTCCACCAACAACGTATTAATGTTCAAAAATTTTCCTACATCCCCTGCAGCATTCATCATCTTTTTCTGTCATGTTAGCTAATCTGAGAGGTGTGTAGTGGTACCTCAGAGTTGTCTTAATTTGTATTTCTCTGATCAATAGTGATTTAGAACTTTTTTTTTTTCATTTCCATCTGAAAAAATTGTTCATAATGGATAGCAATTTAATTTATTAAGTAATCTCAAATGGGCCCTACTTGAAGCAAGGTAACACTTTAAAATTCTTTATCCATTCCTTGTCTTTATTCGATCGCAGCAGTTTTTCCAAGGTTTTTTTAATCCCTCCTCAAATCTGCATGGTTGCCCCTGCCCTGACTCTGTTGAGAACCTTGCCCCTCTTTCTACCCTTCCTCATTTCTAAATATTCTGATCTCTTCTCCCTCCCCTTCCTTTCTCCTCTCTTACCCACCCCCCCCCAAAAAAAAAAAAAGTTAAGTAATCCTTAGCCTCAGCAATTGTAGATATTTTCAGGTCCAGCTGTAGTTGCATGATGTTATGTAGTGGTTTTCTGAGTCTTCTGATTATTGCTTTTAGTTTTCAAAACTTTCATAGTCGTTTTAGCGATACTGTTATTGTACAAATTGGTTTCCTGGTTTCTGTTCACTTATTCTGTATCAGTTCATCCAACTTTATCCAGGTTTCTCTGAAATTGATTCTGGATGTTTTCTTTTCCTCTCTGATCTCTTTAGGATACAGACCTGAGTCAGAAGATGTGTATTGCATGGTTTTTACCAGACCACTGGCAGCTCTTCCTTATAGTATCTTCATGTACCCGTTTTTCCACAGTCTTTCTAATACATTTTTTGTTTGTTAGCTTAGCCAGTCTCAAGGAGAATCACAGGGTTATTTTAAATTTGATTTTCTCTAATAATGGTTCAGAGCATGTTTTTCATATGACTTTTGGTAGCTTGGAATTCTTGGTGTAAAAATTCCCTGTTCATATTTTTGGATAATCCCAATTGGGGGAAATGATTCCTATTTTCCATTTGACTCAGTTCCAGATAGATCTATGCTCTATTGGTATCTCGTTTGTATGCTTGTGAAGAGAGAATCAGTTCCAGATAGCTAGATATGCCTATAGATATCTGTCATGTATCAACATCCATCTATATATATCTTAGGAGATTTTAAAAAGTAACTTGCTGCAGTTTTTGTCTGTTTCTCCTAATTGTAGCTGAATTGACTTGTACAAAACCATTTTATTTTTATGTGATCGAAATTGACCATTTTAGCTTCTTAGAATTCTCTTGTTGGGTTATAAATTGTTTTCCTATCCATAGATCTAACAAGTAACTTAATTCCTCTTAATTTGTTTAGGTGTAAGATGTTGCTTTTGTATCATCCGGGGTTGTGCAAGACTTTCCAGATTTTCTGAACAGTCCTATAGACATTTAAAATTCAACATGTCCCAAGACTGAACTCATTATCTCTTCTCTCCCCCCCCCCCCCCCCAAGTCTTGTTTGTAGCTTCAAAACATTTACCAGTCTGGTACAGTCCTTATCTCAACTCTGGATCAATTTAATAGCTTCCTAGTTGGTCTCCCTGCCTCATCTTTCCCCACTACAATTCATTTTCCACTCAGTTTGCCACAGTGATGTCCCTAAAATTGCAGGTGTGACCATAAAACACACACACTTTCTCTCTCTCTCTCTCTCTCTCTCCCCTGTTCCTCTTCCTCCCCCCCTCCCTCTCTCCTCTCCTATTAAACTCCCATTGGCTCCAAATCTTTTCCAGGATCAAATATATAATCTTCTGTTTGGCTTTTAAAGCCCTTTAAAACCTGGTTCCTCCTATTTTTCCAGTCTTCTTATATACCTTGCTCTCATGAAATCTACACAGGGATTTGCTTTTGTTTCCACCCCCGCTTACCCCCACCCCAAAGAAACAAAAACATACCACCCAACTCCTTTTGATAGCTTCCTTGAAACCTCAGCTAAATTCACTTGCTAGAAGCCCTTTCTTGATAACTCTTTAATTACTACTATTTTCCCGTAGCGATTACCTCCAATTTACCCTTTATACATCCTGTTTGTACACACAGTTCACTTGTCTTATTTTACTAGATTGTGGATTCTGTGAGGGCAGGGACTCTTTTTATACTTTTTTGAATCCCTAGTACTTTAATAAGTGTCTACCTGAAAGTTGTGGATGTAGTTAATTTACAAATTCATACATGAAATCAGTGTTGCTTTCAGCCATGATTTTCCATAGCTGTTTTATATTTGCTTTCCCTCCTTGAGGGTGGCATAGTGACTGGTTTGCCACAGGTATATATTTTCATGTAAGTTGTATGAAATATGCATATGGGAAAGATAGGTTTTTTTTTAATCTTGTAAGATTTAAATTAAGACCACTATTGATTCTGGAATTGGAGGCTTAATACTTGCATATTTATATTTATAGAATTGTATACAATATTTCATATACCTAAAATATTATATGATGAATTTTATTTAAACAATATTTCCATATTAATGGTAACAATTACATATTATTAACATACAACTATTATTAATGCTTCAATTTTATTTTCAGTTACAAATTTTCTTGTAACCCCATTGATACAGCAAAAAAAAAAAAAGGCCAATATAAACATGGAATAAAACATAAAAAATTCTCACATTGGTCATTTCTTTTCTTCTTCCCCCAAAAGGGTGGAGGAGCTTTAGACTGCCTTGTGTTCATCATCCTTCCTCTTTATCTTGAGGTGGGTGGCATGTTTCACAATGAGACCTGTAATTGTGGTAGGTTTTCCTAATGAGTTACTTTTATGATATTGCTGTTTCTGTGTAAATTGTTCTCCTGGTACAGCTAACTTCATTTGGCATCACTTCAGACAAGTCTTAAAAGATTTTTCTGTAACTGTTCTGCAAACAATTTCTTACAGCACATGATACTTGATCTTATTCACATAACTCTTTAATTTTTTTTTGTCACATCCCCAAATAATGGGATTTTCCATAGTTTCAATTTTTTCACAAGATCTGCTACAAATATTTTTCTACATGACTCCTTTTTCTTTTTGATCTATGAAATATCACTGGGTGAAAGGGTATGCCTAGTTTCAAGTGAGTTCTTGCCAGAATAGCTATGATCTTTGGGTTTATCAAGACACCAGGGTACTGTGATTGTTTACTTCTCTATAGTTGACCTAATCTGTTCTACTGACCTATTTCTTAACCAATACAAAATTGTTTTGATGATTGCTTTCTTACTATCATTCCTTTGATATTCTTATCATTTTTGTTCCTCCAGATGAATTATAATTTTCTCTAGTTTTATGAAGCAATTGTTGTAGTTTGATTATTGCACTGAGTAAATAAAGCAATTCAGATAGTTATTTTTCAAAGAAAATAGTAATTCAGCCTACCTATGTATTTTAGTTCTGTCTTTACATAAAGAATGTTTTGTAATTTTGTTCATATAGTTCCTATGAGTGTCTTTGGGAGCTCAGAGAGAGAGATTTAGAAATTTCTAAAGTTATCTAAGTTAATTGCTAAAAGTGATCGTTTTGTGTTTACTCTTTTCCTGTAACTCAATTTCTTATTGTTATAGTTGGCATTTATTTCTAGCACAATAGCAAATGGTGATGGCGATCTCTCCGTTCATTAGTGATGGAAATCCTTGCTTTAGCTTCCTGATCTTACTAAAAAGGTGTTGAGCTTATTCTCATCACAAATGATGCTGGCTCTTAGGTTTTAGTTAGATGCTACTTAGCATTTTAAGGAAAGCTCCCTTTTGTTTTGATTTCAGTGTAACAAAGTGAACTTGCATTTGCAAACGTGTGTTCTTTTAGATTTGGGATGTGTAAAGGAGTTTTCTTTAGTGTCTTATGTGCTAAATAATAGTTGTATTTAAAGAATTTACTAAACAATTAGTGAGTTCAAATTTGAGATTAAATCTACAGTTATTCCTAGTGGAAGGCCCTCTGAATATTTTCATGCAGTGACAATAACAATACTATGGACAAGGCCCTTCACAAATGAAGGGCCAAGAGTTATTTCCATCAAATGATTCCATCTTTTGTTGGCATAGTATGGGTATTTCCTTCTAATGCAACTTAAGAATCCAGTGAATGAAGAAAATTACTGAGCCAAACTTTTTTGTTGATTTGATTTTTTTTTTTTTCCTGCTGTCCTCTAGGGCTCCCTCCCCCTTTGCATTTGGGGAGAGAAGAGGAAACTCAAAAGCATGGTTAAACAAAGCAAATTCCCTTTGTAGCTAATATGCTCAAATTATATGGCTTCATTCTTCGTCTTAAATCCTTTTACTTGTCTCCAGAAAATGCATAGCATGTTTCATTAGTAGTCTTCTGGAACTCTGAAGATTGGTCATTGCATTGCAGTTTTTAAATCTTTCAAAATTTTGCCTTTACCAATTCGTTATTGTTCTTCCCACATGACACTGTATTTCTCCTAATCCATACATTTATATTATCTGGTTATCACTCCTCATCCATGCCTTTTAAAATCCTCAGTTTCCTTTCTAGCTGTTTTACATAGAATGTAAAACTTTTGGGGCTAGACTGTTTGGTACATTTTTGTGTATATCTCCAGGTATGTGACCGTTAATAGACTGCTTAACAAGTATCTGTTAATATTGACTCCAATCACTTCTCTAGATCAGAGCTAACTGTTCATTTCATTTATAACTTAACTATAAACTGCATCTTATATATAAGGTAGGATTTCTTTACTTCCATATTTTTTGTATATTCTTAAATACTTAAGGGATCTGTGATTTCATAGCTATAGGTACTCATTTTACTACTCATGGTAGATTTATAACTTCATGGTATCACAACTTATAATAGTACTTTCTGGTGATGAACTACAGATTTAGGGGAAGAGTCCTCAGAAACTGGGAGGAGAACCTGGAGTTACAAAATATGATTTTTTTTTTAATGAATCATACAGATAGTCCCTCTTTATTGTTGGGAGTTCCACAATATGTCATTGGCAATAGGTTTACTATGAAGTATATATTTCTTGCATATTTATTTCTACTTAAGAGAAGGTTGGAGTCCCTCTCCACATTGGCAACCAACCTTCTCTTGATGGCCACTCTTGTCCCTATCTCCAACTCAGGAGTGGAGGCAGTGATTCTTTCAATACTAGATAATTTATTTACCAACATCCTTTACTGACCCTTTTTATTTTTTATTTTTATTTTTTTTTTTAAATCAGTTTCTACTCTTGTAGAGTAGTCTGGATGAGTTTAGTACTTGCTTGGATTCCTTGTCTACAGAATCCCTACCTCTCCTATATTTTCATCTGTGTTCATCTGGCTCCCTTTGCTTAAACTTATTTATTCTTTACTATAGCCTCTTATCCATCCACCTTGTTGCTTTGGATTCACTTTCACTAAAAACAAACAAAATCCGTTAAATTATTTTTTGGAGCAGAACTCTTGCTGGTGATATCAATTTTCCTGAAGCTATTCTCTGTTATCCACTTCTTTCTTATTTCTTCTTTCAGAATTCCTATCCTGCTTAAGGTCAGTTTTGGTGTCATAGTCCCAGCTATATAATACCTTCCTCTCTGGTCTGCTCCCTTTTCAGATTACTTTATTTATGCACATTTTACCCTCCAATCAAATGATAGCTTTCTAAGGGTCTGTTTTTATTTTGTCTTTGTGTACTCATTGTCTTACACAGAATAACTCGGAATAGATTTGAAATGAAATTGACTTTTCCCCCATTTTTGGTCTTTCAACAAGTATTAAGCACACCTATGTGCCAGGCCAGGAAAGAAAGGTCAGCTCCAGACAGGAATAGGAGAGGGCCAAGGGCTCAAGGGGGGAGATAATGATAATGTTAACTTGAGATTTTAGTAATCATATTGTAGAGTTTAAAAGCCTTCACCTCAATTCCTGGCCTAAGACCTCCATTACCTCACACCAACTTTGCCACCACTTAATTCATGACAAGATTTCTAGTTCTTGGGCATTTTTCTGTTTGACCACAGCTACATAGAAATCTCTCCAGTTTGTTCACCAGCTCTAAGCTTGTCCGCTTCATTTCTGGGGGCTGTTGCTGGTTTGAATCATCACATTCTATCCATGTCCTTTTCCACCTAGGCTTTTTTGCTTGCTTTTCTATCTAGCTTTGAAGGTCTAGTGTGCCTTTTAAATAAATGTTTCACTAGTTGCTTATTCTAGAATCCCTTGACCAGCAGATAATCTAACTTTGTCCTTCACTAAGAAGATTGAGGCCATATGGTATGAGCTTTTGTTTGCTCTATTCCTCAAACTCCTGACCTGTGAGTTCTTATCTCCTATATTATCTATTATCTGATTTCTAAGCTTCTACTTAAAGACTACTGGGCCTCTCCATTTATCCCACAGTGACCTAGCCTCTTTCACCAAGAAGAATGAGACCATCAGACTTGAGCTTCCTTGGTTTTTTCTTAAACTTTTTTTCAACTTTCCTCTCACCCTTGAGTAATTTCTAATCACTGGTGCTCCCTTATTGGAATATCCTCTAGCCTTCAAGACCTTTTTTTTTTTTTTCAAAGGCAGCTAGAAAGCTGGATGGAGTGAAAGCACCTAATGAGACCTTTCTTCAAGTGTAAAGTGGAGATCGGAAAGTAGCACCTGGCTCTCTCCCGGGATTGACCATCAAATTAAGTGTTCATATAGGACTTCAGCAATATTTCTGGTGTAAAGTACCTACTTTTAATTTTTTGTTTCCTTTTTAGGAAACAGGGACACATTACTCCAAATGTAGCTTTTTAAGCCCATCTTAAGTACTGTTCCATCTCTTTTTCCCCTTTGGTAAATTTGTTGGAGGAAAAATATCTTCCTCTGATGCTTTCATTGCCTTATTAGCCACTATCCTCCTTACATAATCCTTGGCTGAGAAGTACGTCGCATCATGCTATTAAAACTGTTTACCTGTGACCTTCATACCAGCTATTTTCAAATTACCTTAATTTTTTTTGTTGTTTTTAACTAGAACTTTTTGTTGGCATGACAGTCTTTTCTGAATGTTCTTCTCTATTTCCATACATAGGGAGCAAGGATTGAAAAAGAAGGAAGAAATGGGCCCAGGAAAACATGAATAACAACTCTCTTTGTCAGGATGAAGTTTGATCTTAATAATCAAGATATTTTATTGTCCTTTACTTTTACATTATCATTGTGTGATTTTTTTTTAATTTGTTCATGCCTACTTCAGTCTTTCAGTTATCTGGAATTCTTCATATTTGTCCAAGAAATACTCCCTTCTCAACAGATAATTTTTTTTAAAGGTTTTTTGTGACCATGAAATTGCTGCTCTAATTGGTTTTGGTATAAATAAGGCTTTTCTGTCTTTGACATACTTGGATTATGTGTCCAGGAATGGGATCAGAAAAGTTGGCTTGTTTAGTCACTTTTAAAAACATAATTAGTAGGTGGTTTTGTTTTTAT
>JAJPUD010000459.1:183073-226718 GCA_023553655.1 Myrmecobius fasciatus | reverse complement strand
ACCCCTAGATGACAGGTAATCTAATACATGCTAAATAGGATAAATTATATGACAAATACAATACGTGTATACATATCTATACAGTTATCTCACTGCACAAGAAACATCAGATCTAGAAAGAGAAGAAGGAAAAAACAACCTAAGAAGGAAAACAAAATGCATGGAAATATTCACAGAAAGCGTTAAAATGCTGTGTGGTGGTTCACTCTCAGTTCCCACAGGCCTCTCTCTGGATGTATATGACTATCTTCATCGCAGACAACTGGTTTGAATCACATCATTGTTGAAGAGAGCCATGTCCATCAGAATTGATCGTCATATAGTCTTGTTGTTGCCGTGTATAATGATCTCCTGGTTCTGCTGATTTCACTCAGCATCAGTTCATGCAAGTCTCTCCAGGCCTCTCTGAAATCATGTTGTTGGCTGTTTCTTACAGAACAATAATATTCCATAACATTCATATACCATAATTTATTCAGCCATTCTCCAATTGATGGGCATCTTTTCAATTTCCAGTTTCTTGCCGCTACAAAAAGGGCTGCCACAAACATTTTTGCACATGTGGGTCCCTTTCCCTCCTTTAAAATCTCTTTGGGATATAGGCCCAGTAGAAAATACTGCTGGGTCAAAGGGTATGCACTGTTGGGTAACTTTTTGAGCATAGCTCCAAATTGCTCTCCAGAATGGTTGGATCCATTCACAGTTCCACCAACAATGTATCAGTGTCCCAGTTTTCCCACATCCCCTCCAACAGTTATCATTATCATTTCCTGTCATTTTAGCCAATCTGACAGGTGTGTAGTGGTATCTCAGAGTTGTCTTAATTTGCATTTCTCTGATCAATAGTGACTTGGAGCACCTTTTCATGTGACCGGAAATAGTTTCAATTTCTTCGTCTGAAAATTGTCTGTTCATATCTTTTGACCATTTATCCATTGGAGAATGGCTTGAATTCTTATATATTTGAGTCAATTCTCTATATATTTTAGAAATGAGGCCTTTATCAGAACCTTTGGATGTAAAAATATTTTCCCAGTTTACTGCTACCCTTCTAATCTTGTCTGCATTCATTTTGTTTGTACAAAAACTTTTTAACTTGATATAGTCAAACTTACCTATTTTGTGATTAATGATGACCTCTAGTTCTTCTTTGGTCACAAATTCCTTCCCCCTCCACAGGTCTGAGAGGTAAACCATCCTACATTGTTCTAATTTGTTTATAATATCATTCTTTATGCCTAGATCATGAATCCATTTTGACCTTATCTTGGTATATGGTGTTAGGTGTGGGTCAGTGACTAATTTCTTCCATACTAGTTTCCAATTATCCCAGCAGTTTTTGTCAAATAGTGAGTTTTTATCCCAAAAACTGGGGTCTTTGGGTTTATCCAACACTAGATTACAATTGTCATTGAGTATTTTGTCCTGTGAACCTAACCTATTCCACTGATCCACTACTCTATTTCTTATCCAGTACCAAATGGTTTTGGTGACCACTGCTTTATAATATAGTTTTAGATCTGGTGCAGCTAGGCCACCCTTGTTTGCATTTTTTTTCCATTAATTCCCTTGAAATTCTTGACCTTTTGTTTTTCCAGATGAATTTTGTTGTTATTTTTTCTAGTTCAGTTAAATAATCTCTTGGGAGTTTGATTGGTATAGCACTAAATAGATAGATTAGTTTAGGTAGTATTGCCATCTTTATTATATTCGCTCGACCTATCCAAGAGCACTTGATGTTTTTCCAATTGTTTAGATCTGACTTTATTTGTGTGGGGAGTGTTTTGTAGTTTTGCTCATATAGATCCTGACTTTCCCTTGGCAGATATATTCCCAAATATTTTATACTATCGAAAGTTATTTTAAATGGAATTTCTCTTTGTATCTCTTGCTGTTGCATTTTGTTGGTGATGTACAAAAATGCTGATGATTTATGTGGATTTATTTTGTATCCTGCAACTTTGCTAAAGTTGTGGATTAATTCTAATAGTTTTTTAGTTGATTCTCTAGGGTTCTCTAAGTAGACCATCATATCATCTGCAAAGAGTGATAATTTGGTTTCCTCATGACCTAGTAGGTGTTTTTGAGAATTTTTGGTATACATGACTCCAACAGTGTATTTGAAAAGATCCTTCCTTAGCTTATTTTCTCTTATTTGTTTTGTTTTTTACCTTATCCCACCAAAAACTTTGCAATTTCAGGTAACCAATAATATCTTACACCATCCTTTGTGATTCGTATTCCTTGCCTGGTTAAGAATTTTCCCCCTGATGTCCAGTAAACTTTTTCAGACCTTATTCTCTCTCTCTGCTTCTGAAGCTTTTGGCAGTCAACTACTACTACTTTTTAGATATTTTTTTCATCATTTGGTTTCAGAACCACTCTGCTTTCTCTGTTCCTGAACATAGCAATTAAATTCATAATAGTAAGAGAAATTCCTACTCAGGTTGATCCTCCTTACATGCTTTCTTGAGTCATCACTGGCAAGGTTATGGCTTTCATTCTTTGGAAGTTCAGAAAGTTTTATCATTTGATTTAACAGTCCAGCCTATACTAGAAGCTGATCTGTACTACCCAGATGTCTAATAATAATTTAAATATTTATTATGCTTTGAAAGGTTAAGTATTTTTCTCTGTAATTTATTACTTTATGATGAAGATTCATTCTAGCAAGAGAATTACTTTTGGTTATTTTGTGAGGTTCATTTCTGATGAGGGGATTTTTTTCCAATAGGAAAGTATTAAGTGTTGTGTTATTTCAGGTTCTTAGGCATAGCTAGCTGGGTCTGGGAATTGCATACTTTCTGTTACATTGTAGTCTCATGCAGGTCCAAGTCTGATCCCTGAGTTTTGAGAACCAGGTTTGTGGCTTTATCTTGTTGGATGTTCTAGTAGACTTGCAGTTGAACTTGGCCTCCATTAGACATTTGGAAAAGTTTCAGGGCTTCCTTTTGGTCTGGAATTCCTGCCATGGTTATTCTACTCAGGCTTCAGCCTGAACTGGAAGTTGGAAATGAGACTACGCAACTCTTGGAATCAGACTCTCACGTCTGCTTCCTTCTGAACTTGCCCCTTACTCCCTTGTCCTGGAACTTCATTCCTAGGTGCCTGCCTCTGAGTTCAAATCTGGTCTCAGACACTTTCTGGCTGTGTGACCCTGGGCAAGTCACTTGACTCCAATTGCTTCAGCAAAAAGCCAAAAAAAAAAAAAAAAAAGGTAGTAAGGGACAGACCTTGCCACTTGCAACATGTTCCTGTACCCTCCACACATTCAGGTCCTTCTGTGCTGCATCTAAGGATCTCCTTTTGCTCTGATGTTCTGTATTGGAATGCTCTTCTCCTGAATCCTGACCCAGACCTCTCTGTGTGCCTTATTCCTCACCTGCCCTGGGAAAATGTCCTCCCACCCACCCCCAAGCTCAGAGAAGTGTCCATGCTTTTCCAAGCTCACAAGATCTCTAGGTTAATAAATTAGCTTTTATACAAATAAAAAGCTTCAATAAAAAAATAAATAAATAAATAAATTAGCTTTTATGACAGGATGCTCTTTTAAATGATATGCTGTGGTCTAGTTATCTTCATCAAAAGTTTATAATGTGAAAATAACCAGGAGAGACACATTGGTGGATAGTGCTTTCAGTCTAGTAGGACTACAGATTGGCCTGGCTATACCTTATATTACCAAAACCTTGAAATACTTTTATGTGACCTAAAACCTTGAAATATGCAGTATACATTATAATATAATGCATCTCCTTAGTTCATAAAGAGAATCAAATGAGACCTTTTTGAGTAGATCAGGAAATTATAAGAACATAAAAACACTGATTGTTAATAGCTTTTGTTTTTGTTTTTTTTTTTAAACAAGACTAAGATTTCGTCATCATAAGACACTTTTGGTGAGGAATTTCCTTCCTAAAATGTGAGATTGACATTGAAAATGATAATCCCCATGTGGTATGACTAGGACCAATTTAACATCATGACTTTGAGCAGTCTAAGCTCATTCTGGCTTTCAGGTCACCATCTCAGTTGTTGACTTTGAATTTACATTCCCTAGAAGTCACTTAGGGGGGAGTTGGATGAATTGCTGTCTAGGAGTGGCTTTCCTATGTTAAGGGTTAGTTTTTTTTTTTTTTTTTTAACCCAAATGAGATTTGGGTCTTTGTCCTTGTGTAAACAACATCTTGATGGTTGTGACCCAATGCTCTAGTTTGTCTAGATCTTTTTTAGAGCTTGACTCAAAGCAGTTAACAGTTTTTTACTGGTTTTGCTTGGTCTATGCTTTTATTGGAATCATTGGTTTAAAAAAACCTGAAACAACACCCGGTTAGTGCAAAAGACCAGTAGGGAGGATTTCTTTACCAATTTGACATCCGACTTATTGAGTGATTTGATTGAAAAAGAACACTGGATTTGCTGTCAGGACATAGGCTTCAATCCCAGATCTACCACTTATCTCAGAAAAAAGAAATGAAATTAATCTGACATTACCTACTAGTGATAAAAACATTGTAAGGTTTTGTGATCATTGTTGCCTTATCTAAGTTTTAACTAACTGTACCTTTGATAGCAGCTCTAGAATTTTGCCAAATTAAGTTGGCTATAATTTAAAGAACTGTTCCAGTACTCATGTCCTTTTGTCACAAATGAAGAGAGGACAGGTTTATATAGAATTAAGAAAACACTGGATTTGTTTTTCAGAATATCTGGGTTCAAATCTAGTCAATTACTTTTTGCTTTTGAGATTTGGGGCAAATTACTTTTCTCTGGAGCCTCACTTTCCCCATTTCTGAAAGAGATTGAATAGATGAATGTCCCTTTCCAGGTCTCAATTTTATAATTTGATAATTATCACATACCTGATCCAATCTATATTTAGGGTGAGGGATCGTTTTACAATATGTAGTGGACATCTGTGTTACTTCACTTAGAGTTGATACTTGCTTATCCTTGGTGTAACTTCTTACTCTGTTTTGCCAGATTATCATCCATGTCCTTTTAGATATATTCCAAGGTCCTATTCCGAGCCTTTTTTCTGCACACTCTTCATTTTCTCATCTCTTGTGGGTCCAGTTATGAACTTGCAATGCAGATTGTTCTTTGATCTAATTTAATTTAGCTCTCTGTTATGAGGCCAGTCCCCTATCACCAATTTCATTGGACATTTCAAACAGGATGCACTATAGGTATTTAAAACACATGACCACAACATTCCTCCTTATAATGTAAATCCTTTGAGATCTGGGTTTGATCTATCTATCTACTCTGAGGTACCATCAGAATCCCTCATATTACCTGATTCACTAAGTGCTTCACAATTGCATATTGGGTTCTGATTTTCTTGACTTTTATCCTGTGATTTAGCCTAGTTTGCACTTAGTTCAGTGCTCTTTTAAAAAAAAATTCAATTAACAGGAATTTCTTTTCTATTCCTCCTCCTTTCTTCCCCTCCCCCATTTCCTATTGAACAACTAAAAAAGAAAACACATTAAAAAATTAACCTTATCTAAAATCTGTATCTTATTCTGCATATTAAGTTCATCACCTAATTAGATGTTTCTCTAGAAGATAGTGGTTAGTTTTCAAATCTTAATTTAAAGCTGTTTTCCCCTTGTATTGAATAAATTGTTCCCCTGACTCTACACACTTTGTGTTGTTCCTAGTTTCTTCTGAAACAGTCTCTCTCATTTCTTTTTTCTTTTTCTTTTTTTGAACAATACTTTTTAAAACTATTTTTCTTGAGTTTTTTCTTTGTCTACCACATGAAAAAAATGTTTTTGCCACATGACTATTATGGAAATATGTTTTGTACACATACATAACCTATATTGAACTGCTTGCCCCCTCTCACAGGGATTATTATCATAAATTATTAGTCTTAAATCCTTGAGATTTCTGTGGATTTGGCCAGTTATAGCAGAATATCTTATTTCTTACCACATAGCAATAATTTGTTACATTCATATGCCAAAATTTGCTTATTCATTCTGTAGGTGGATTCTTGCTTAAAATTTTCAGTTCTTTGCTACTACAAAAAAAACTCTTTAGTTTTATCTATATGAGTCTTCTTTCTTTGGCTCTTTGAATTGAGTGACAAAAGATACATACATGCTCACTTGAATGATTCTTTTTTTTTTAATTAAAGCTTTTTATTTACAAAACATGGGTGATTTTTCTACATTTATCTTTGCAAAAAAAAAAGTTCCAAATTTTTCCCCTCCTTCCCACCCCCACCCCTAGATGACAGGTAGTCTAATACATGTTAAATATGTTAAATTACATGACAAATCCAATATATGTATACATATCTATACAGTTATCTTACTGCACAAGAAAAATCAGATCTAGAAAGAGAAAAAAAAACAACTTAAGAAGGAAAACAAAATGCAGGGAAATACTCACAGAAAGCATTAAAATGCTGTGTTGTGATCCACACTCAGTTCCCACAGGCCTCTCTGGATGTATATGACTATCTTCATTGCTGAACAATAGGAACTGGTTTGAATCACCTCACTGTTGAAGAGAACTATGTCCATCAGAATTGATAATCATATAGTCTTGTTGCTGTGTATAATGATCTCCTGGTTCTGCTGATTTCACTTAGCATCAGTTCATGTAGGGCTCTCCAGGCCTCTCTGAAATCATCTTGTTGGTTGCTTGGTTTTTTGGGGGGGGGGTTGATCTAAGTCCCCTTTATTTCCTTTATGGTGACACATCTTGTTACTAATGTTAAGGGAAAGTTGAGAAACAAGAGATAGAGACTTGGTAAAACTTGATTTTATTTATTTATTTATTGATACAAAAGCCTTGATTTTTTTTTTTTTAACTAGTTCTGTCAACAGTAAAGTTCCTAGGTACATGTTGGTTAGTCACCCACCCTTCACCCTTTTTTTTTAAAATTTTTGTTTTTATTAAAACTTTTTATTTGCAAAACATATGTATGGGTAATTTTGTTGGTTGTTTCTTACAGGACAATAATATTCCATGACATTCATATACCATAGTTTATTCAGCCATTCTCCAATTGATGGGCATCCATTCATTTCCAGTTTCTTGCCACTACAAAAAGGGCTGCCACAAACATTTTTCCACATGTGGGTCTCTTTCCCTCCTTTAAGATCTCTTTGGGATATAGGCCCAGTAGAAACACTAGCTCAAAGGGTATGCAGTTTGATAATTCTTTGAGCATAATTCCAGATTGCTCTCCAGAATTGTTGAATCCATTCACAGTTCCACCAAGTGTATCAGTGTCCCAGTTTTCCCACATTCCCTCCAACATTTGTCATTATCTTTTCCTGTCATCTTAGCCAATCTGACAGGTGTGTAGTGGTATCTCAGAGTTGCCTTAATTTGCATTTCTCTGATCAATTCACTTGAGTGATTCTTAAGGCATAGTTCCAAATTGCCTTCTGGAGTGGCTGATCTATTGCTATTTCTACCAGCAACTCACAAGTGTTATCTGTTTAAGGAAGCCATATTTCATAAGTTCAAATCAACCTCTAGACATTCAGTAGCTCTGAAACCCTGTGTACTTCACTTTACCCTGTTTATCTCTGTTCTTCATCTGTACAGTGAGCTGGAGAAGGAAATGGCAAACTATTCCACTTTCCTTGCCAAAAAAACTTCCAAATGGGATCATGAAGAGTTGGACACAATTGAAACTACTCAACAGCATTGAGTAGCCATTTCGAGTGCTTTTCAATTACAGTGTTTATTTCCCTTTATAAGTCTTAGTACATCAGTATAAGTGTACTTCACTTGTCTTTAATGTCAGTTTTTAATGTATAGTAAGAGCCCAGCTTCTTAAATTGTGAATCACCAACCCCATATAGGGTCTCATAACTGAATGTGGAGGTCATGGAATTACATTGTATATATTCAGTAAATGTTTGATTTGTGTGCTGTTTTATCTACCTTAACATTTTTTGGCTGAAAAGGAGTTTTGAATGGAAAAAATTTTTAGAAGCCCTGAAATAGAATACAGAGTAGTAGTTTAACTCAGCAGTTATGTTGACTTTATTATTCATAGTGCTTCCCTTAGAGGTAAAAGAAACATCCTAAAATGAATTTTTGAATTATAATTTAAACATACTAAATGGTTTTGCCTCACTTTTAGAATTTTGGGAGGCTTTGGGAAGGATAATTTGAATAACCTGGGTATCAGCAGCTGTAGATAATTATAAATTCAGCAGCTGTAGATAATTATAAATTGTTATGAGGGGCAATTTTTATTCATAGAAGTTTGAAAACATTTTTGTTCTTAAATTTCCATTTGAATTTCTGTCAGCCATTGCAGCAGCTGAGTTCAGGTACTTTCTCTGCTTCTAACTAGATACTCAGCTATGTGTATCCAATTTTATTCTTCCAAACTTCAGTTACTTAACACTTATAAATTGTAGAGGTTGGACTAAAGGATCTTTACAGTCACTTCTAGTTCTAATATGCTTTATGAGAAATGTAAAACAGAAGTTACATTCATCTAAACTATACAAATCAGTTACTGATTGTTTATATAAAGCTCAGACCTTGTATGAGGTTTTAAGAAGCTGGATCTTAGAGCAGAGAACTTCAGTCCATAATTGTCCACCAATCCTCAAGAGGTGGGAGATAGGAGTTTCATTATCATCAGTTAAATGAAGTCAAATCAAAGTCAAGGTTGATCTTTTTGAATTCTGATGTTTTAATGTGGTTTGCATTTGTTAATATGATCTGTAATTGTAGAAATCAGACTTGTTTAACATATTGGATGACTTTGCTGTGGAGGGGAGAAGGTGGAAGAAAGGGAGAGGAAAATTGGAACACAAGGTTTTGCTAGGATGAAAGTTGGAAAATAGGCATATATTGAAAATAAAAACTAATAAAAAAGAAATGTGAACATTATTTTCTTCATTCTCTTATTCCAAATTATCCAAATTATTTCATATCTAGGCAGATAATATGTATTGGACTTGAGACAGGATGATCTCAATTCATATCCAGTCTCAGACATTTATTAACCATAATTCTTGGCACATTATGTAACCTTTTTACTTCATTTTTCTCATCTATAAAATTAGGGATAATAACAACTACCTTCCAGGGTTGTTATGAAAATAAAATAAGGTAAAGGGGAATTACTTGCAAAACTTAAAACCCTTCACAAATACAGCTATGATGAAGACCATAACTATAAGTATCTGCTACTTGTATTGGTAGGAGTAGTTTAGTTTCCCCACCCATAAATTCCCCCTATACCATTGAAATCATGGTTCCAGCCCCTGTCTCTTTCCCCTATTAATATATTGATTATTTTTATGAATATGTTTTCATCGCCTTTGACTTTGGAATATGAACGTGTGTGTGGTATTACAAGGAAAAAAGTTCAAGAGCAACTTTTCTCAAATTGTTTTCCAAAAAGTTGGATCAATTCAAAATGCAGCCAAAGTCAATTAATTATCTTTAAGCAAAAATGTCATTTTAACTTATGTACTGCAGAATCTGTTTTGTCCCGTTTTCTTTCATTTTTCCCATACTATGCTCCTTCAACAAGAAATACTTATACAGATTAGAAAGGGAAAGTCCTAATAGAACAGTTAGGATTTGAAGGATGCTAGGGAAGTTTGACTCCTTAACCCTCCTCTTGGTAGGGCTGTTTATGGCTTGAAAATATGTATTTGGGTTATAACTTTGGGGAATTAGAAATAATTAACTAGCTTTAAAAAGCTTCCTTTTCCCTTCTCTTAGTTTTTCCATGAAACCCTAAGATAGAAACCAAGAAAAGTCTAAGAAATTAAAAAAAAAAAAAAAAAAAAGCTTTGAGGAATCCAGGGCTTATTTTCTCGATGGTGCATTGTGAGTCATTGGTAAAGAGGTTCTCGTGGAATGAGACTACCTGTCATTAACATAAATTTTAGGCCTAGGAAAAAAACTAGAGGTCATGTGACTTAGTTGGGAAATATTAACTAAGTGCCAGACTCTGTGATCTGCTAGGTTTTGAAATGCAAAGACAAAAATTTAAGAAGTGTTTCCAAAGAGTATGTTTGTTATGAATGAGTGTAGGAATATCAACTAGGCTAGATAGATGACTTCTTATTTAATCATAGATCCTAGCTTGTGTGACTTCCCTAGTTTATTGTTTTTGCCATATCAAGTCTCAACTGTTTGTTTATAAATACAGGTTTTTCTTTTAAATATTTAAAACAACCACTTTTATGTTTGCCATACTGACTGACTTAGAGAAACTTGGTTTCATTTCAAAATTCCTTTCTCAATTAGGAAAAAAAAATAGAACTTTATGATTTTTGTGCAGGAAGCCTTAGAATTCTAGACCAAGAAGTACCATTTCTTCAAGCACAATTAATATTCCATTACATTCATTTCCATGCTTTGTTCAGCCATTCCTCAGTAGATGAACATCAACTTTATTTGCAATTTTTCACTATTGTGAAATCCAGTTTCTGGTTTCCCTTATCTGTTTCTCTTCAAAAACAAAACCCCTCCAGAAAAAAGCAATATTCCAAGATTTTAATGATTGCTGAGCTTTTTTATTCCCTCTTTTTTAAATAATTCATTTTTTAAATAATTTTATTTTTCCAAATACATGTAAAGCTAGCTTTCAACATTCATTTTTGTAAATCTTTGTATTCTAAATTTTTCTCCTTTTTCTTCCTTATTCCTCCTCTAAGACAGCAAGCAATATAGAGATTAAATACATGCAATCCTTTTAAACATATTTGCATATTTGTCATATTGTACAAGAAAAAGTAGATAAAAGAAAACAAAAAGGTGAAAATACTATATTTTGATCCACATTTGGTCTCTGTAATTCTCTATCTGGATGCAGAAGGCATTTTTCATCCCAAATGTATTGGAATTGCCTTGAATCACCTCATTGTTGAGAAGAGCCAAATCTATCACAGTTGATGATCACATAGTCTTGCTGCTGTGTACAAATGTTCTCTTGGTTCTGTTCACTTCACTCACCGTCTGTTCATGCAAGTCTCACGAGGCCTTTTCTGAAATCAGCCTACTTATCATTTCTTATAACAATATTCTGTTATACCATAATTTGTTCAGCCATTCTTTAACTTATGAGCATCCACTCCATTCTAGTTCCTTGACACTACTAAAAGGGCTGCCACAAACATTTTTGCACGTGTGCGTCCTTTTCCCTTTTTTAATCATCTCTGGGATACAGACCCAATAATGGCACTGCTGGATCAAAGGGTGTGCACAGTTTAGTAGCCCCTTTGAGCCTAGTTCCAAATTGCTCTCAAATGATTGGACCAATTTAGAACTCCACCAAATGTCCCATTCATGTTTCAGTTTTCCCACATTGTTTCTAATATTCATCATTTTCCTTTTCTGTCATATTAGTTAATCTGATAGGTGTGAGGCAAAACAATCTTGAGTTGTTTTAATTTGCATATCTAATCAGCAGTGATACAAAACATTTTGGGGGGCTGACTAGAAATTAATTTCATCTGAAAATTGTTCCTATCTGTTGATCATTTATCTGTTGAGGAGAAACTTATATTCTTATAAGTTTGACTCAGTTCTCTATGTAATAATTTTAGAAATGAGACCTTTATCAGAAACATTGGCTGTAAAAATTGTTTCCCAGTTTTCTGCTTTCCATTTAATTTTGGCCGCATTGACTTTGTGCAAACCCTTTTAAATTTATACCTTTTTTTATTAAAAGCTTTTTATTTACAAAACATATGAGTGATTTTTCTACTTTGACCTTTGCAAAACTTTTTATTTTTGTTCCAAGCTTTTCCCCTCCTTCCCCCCACCCCCACCCCTAGATGACAGGTAATCTAATACATGCTAAATATGTTAAATTATATGACAAATCCAATATATGTATTCATATCTACAGTTATCCTACTGCACAAGAAACATCAGATCTAAAAAGAGAGGGGGGAAAAAAACCTAAGAAGGAAAACAAAATGCATGGAAATATTCACAGAAAGTATTAAAATGCTGTGTTGTGGTTCACAGTGTTCCCTCAGGCCTCTCTCTGGATGTATATGACTATCTTCATCGCTGAACAATAGGAATTGGTTTGAATCACATCATTGCTGAAGAGAACCATGTCCATCAGAATTGATCATCGTATAGTCTTGTTGCTGTGTATGATGATCTCCTGGTTCTGCTGATTTCACTCAGCATCAGTTCATGCAAGTCTCTCCAATCCTCTCTGAAATCCTCCTGTTGGTCATTTCTTACAGAACAATAATATTCCATAACATTCATATACCACAATTTATTCAGCCATTCTCCAATTGATGGGTATCCTTTCAATTTCCAGTTTCTTGCCACTACAAAAAGGGCTGCCACAAACATTTTTGCACATGAGGGTCCCTTTCCCTCCTTTAAAATCTCTTTGGGACATAGGCCTAGTAGAAACACTGCTGAGTCAAATGGTATGCACAGTTTGATAACTTTTTGAGCATAGTTCCAGATTGCTCTCCAGAATGGTTGGATCTGTTCACAGTTCCACCACCAATGTATCAGTGTCCCAGTTTTCCCACATCCCCTCCAGCATTCGTCATTATCTTTTCCTGCCATTTTAGCCAATCTGACAGGTGCGTAGTGGTATCTCAGAGTTATCTTAATTTGCATTTCTCTGATCAATAGTCATTTGGAGTACCTTTTCATGTGACTAGAAATAGTTTCAATTTCTTCATCTGAAAATTGTCTGTTCATATCTTTTGACCATTTATCAATTGGAGAATGGCTTGAATTCTCTATATATAGTCAATTCTCTATATATTTTAGAAATGAGGCCTTTAATTTATACATTTTTTACATATTTCTATATGAGTGATGTTGGGAGAGAAAAATCAAGAACTAAAAGGGGAAAACCACCAAATAAAATACAGAAGAAAAAATAAAGATGAAAATAGTATGTTTCAATTTGCATTCAATGTCCATGGTTTTTTTTAAATTAAAAGTGAATATTTACTTTGCTGCTTTTACCATACCTGTACATGAGTTCCAAATCTTTAAGGGAAAACTTGACTTGGGTTCAAATACAAGCTCTACTACTTCCTATGGGAGCTTGGGTTCAAATTCCATTTCTGCTGCTCTTTTGTGACCTTAGAAGCAATTTCACTACTTGAGTTTCATCTCTCCTGTGGAGAAATGATGACACATCCCTGTAGTCCCTTCTACTTCTAAATGTATTCTATGATTTCTTTGATATCTGGGGGTGGGGCACAAGTTTTTAAAGTGTCTATGTGCCATGAACTTTACTAAATGCTTTCCAAATTTGGTTGCGAGATAGATGTTATATATCTGTAATAACTTAGCTGGGCCTCTGTTTTTGTCCCTTTCTCCATCTTAAAAATCAATCTGTTCCACTAGTTCAGGCCTATTTTGGTAAGTTCCCGAATTCATTTCGTTGCTTCAAGTATCTTTCCATCTCTTACTTCCCAGGAACTAAGCTGTCAGTAATATTCTAAAGTACAAATCTGACCCTGACATTCCTAATTCTACCCTTAGCCATTGGAGAAAGAGATCCTGGAATTTAAATATCCTGTTCACAATCCAGGCTCCAACCTACCATTCCAGGTTCTTTAGACTGTCTGAATTCATATTCTGTCTCCCTTCTTAAGTCTTTCCTATCTGCTAAGCTTTCCCTTCAGAATATGCTTCAGTCCCTAGTTTACTTGAGTATTCAGGTCATGTCTTCTATAGTAGGAGGCCTTTTCTGACTTCTGTATTACTCCAGTCTCATTCTCCTCACCCTTTAAAAAGATTTTAAGTGTTTATATTGTGTTACACATTAAACAAAAAAAAAAAAGACAAGCATATCAAATTTGCATTTTATAGTAGATTTCAGAAAGTACTTAAATGTTTTTGCTCTTATTAACATTTTATTTTTTAAAATGATTTTAGATTTTTGGTATCAGAAATAATATTGAAGTTTTTCTTTTAGGTACTTGGAATTTATTACAACAGTTATTTATCAGCATGCTAGAATATATCTAAAGTCCAAACTTATATTTTGAATAGCCATTGTTAATCAAACTGGTTCAGTATTGGCAGTAGTTTTAATAGTCTGGCTTTTTAAGTTGCTTTTGTATGTATATGCACATTAATCTATCTTGTAATGTTAGATTTTGAAAATGATACTTAGACTTTGTATTTTTGCTTTTTTTCATGTGTTTTATATTTTGAATATATTTTATTTAACTAAATAGCCACTTTTAATGAAAAAAAACTGAGAGCCTCACAGTTATCAAAACTTGGCAGATTTTTTTGGGGGGAGGTGATGTTTCTTTTAAAGAGAAATAAATTGGTGACATAGACTAGATAATAGAGAATCAGAATCTATGGGTTTCATCACAGTGAAGAATATACACAAACACACACACACACACACGTGAAGAAGAAGTATGTTTGTACACTTGCTTTTCCCTTATAGAATACAAGCTCCTTGACGATTGAGACTTTTGGGCTTTTTCCCCCTAGTTCATGACACATAGTAGATACTTGATAAATGTTTGCTGGATCATAAGATTATATTATCTCTTTAAGCTAAAACTTGTCCCCTTATTACTCAAAAAGGATATCAGGATGATAGTTTCAGTGGGCCCTGGCTATGAGAAATTCTGTCTGGTGGGAACAAGACCTGGTCTTCAAACTATAATTTAAAAGAACAGTAAGGGAGGTAGGAAAGTTCTACATCAGTTAAGAAAGGACATTTGTTCAACCTTGACTTAAAGATCAAAAGTAGTTGCGTGGATAAAACTGGGGGTGGTAGAACATGAAGACATTGGAGAAAAGAACATTATGAACCCAACCAGGGATGTAGAAAATGGCATATTATGTTTGGGGAACATCAAATAGTTCAATTTGATGGTAGAATAACTTCATATAAGGGGTAATGGTTGGGAGAGAGAGAGCCTGCCAGTTGAAGTTAGAATTTGGAGATGTGGAATGATGAATTGAGAAGTTTGCCTTCTATTTAATTAGTCACTTGGAAGAGAAACAAGGAAAAATCTAAAGTTCAGTGAACCATATTATATATTAGGTTCAGGATAATCAAGACATGATAGCCATTGAAAATTTATTATTTTCATCAACTTTTTTGCATTGCGTATCTCAATGATTATATCTTAGATACCAACTTCTTGTTAGAGAAATTTGATACAGAATTTTTCCCTATTCCACCACTTTCCTTTCTTATTCTTGTATTCGTTTTAATCATTTTTTATTATATTAATATTCCATTATATTTGTGTACCAAAATTTTTTTATCCATTTCCTAAGTGAATGAATAGGTAACCGCTTTGTTATAAACTTACTATACATATATGTACATGTACGTATGTGTGTGTGCATAAACAAACATATGTAGTGCTGTAAATTTTTTATTTATTTTGTGTTGATCTTCTTGGGCTATGTAACTAGCATGAAACAAAGACTATGGATTTCCATTTTACAACTCTGCTAATTGTGAATGGTATGTATGTCAGGATTTTTTTTCTCCTTTCTTCTTCCACTAGTTGCATTCCTTGGACTAGAGGCACCAAGATCCTGTGCTGAGTATCTTCTCTAAAGCTTCTAAGTGTAAGCTTCTTGAGGGAAGGGCTGTCATATTTGTGTCCTCCAGGTTTAGGAATGTGATGAATATTTTTTGGCTGATTTCACTGGCAGTCTTTTTCATACAACCCCTTCATCAGTATTTTCATCCTTTATCATCTTTGCCATTTTGCTAGGAAATAGCAAATACCAACCTGAGGTTGGTTGTTTTTGTATTTGTATTTCTCCTTGTATTGGAAACAGATATGGTTGTTAGTAATTTACAAAACTTCATCCAGAGTTATTCCCTAGTCATCTTGATCTCTATCTGGCCACTGGACCTAAAATGGCTCCAGAGGAGAAAGTAAGATTGGTGGCTTTATGCAGCCTTCATTTCAGTCAAATTCAATTCACTTTAATGTCCTGGTACTACCACTTTCTTGATGTTATGACCCTCTTCCAGAATGAAGGACAAAACATCAGTTTAAAATTATTTTGTAGTCCGTCCCCCCCCCCCCCCCCAAAGAATTGAAAACTCTTTCTGTCCTTTCCCTCACTGGGGAAAGAGACTCTTAATCCTTAATCATTTTATGCATCTTAAATTTCAGAGTCTCACATAAAATGTCACATAGGTTATAGCACCACTAGCTCTTTCATCTGCTCTCCCCCATTTTAGTTTCACTTCTTAACCTATTTATTTTTAATTAATTGATTAATTAATTCATTTATTTTTTGCCCTTGCAGTAGCTTTTCGGTTTCGTTTCTTTGAAAGTGCCTTAAAGATTCTCTCTTTAGTCATTATTGTAAAAAATGACTGACCTGGTTCTTTACTGATTCCCCCTTACCCCCACCCCCTATGTTTTGTTTTGTTTTGTTTTGTTGTTTAACATTGTGATAATCTGTATTTAGATAATTATGCTATCTATGTAGGTTAAGATATCTATACTCCATTTCTAACATTGCTTTTCTGTTTTCTTTGTACTTTCTTTCCTTGTCCTTCTTATCCTAAAATATTTTAAGAACTCTTATAGTAAAGAGAATTAAACTTTCTTTTTGGTAACAGATAGAAACAAAGGATGGCAGATAAACAAAATGTCCTTGGTCATTCTAAGAAGTTGTGGCACTTTGTGTATAAGAAACAATCTTATGCAAAATGTTCTACAATTATCTCCTGGAGAGATAATAAACTTTGTTTGGCAGTATTGCAGTGAGAAAGTTATATCAATCTCTCCTCTCTATCCCCTCACTCCTTACAGACATAGTATGATCTCTGAACTTTTTTTCCTCTTAAGACTTCATGATTTTAATGTGATAAATCAGTACAAGGAAATGAATTTAATGACCTGATCTTTATAATAAAAATAACGATCATTTTGTGTTTAGAGTTATTAAAATTTTAATATCTAACATTTAACTGACTACATATGGCCATTTTTTTTTTTGGTTTTTACAGGGATTTATCAAAGATGTTCATGAGGATTCTCTGACAGTTGTTTTTGAAAATAAGTAAGTTTTTCTTACTATTAATCTTTAAAAGTGTGGAGTTTTATGAAGGTGTTTTTTTTAATGCATTATCTATTTGTTGAGTCTCTATTTCTAAGTCTTGAGTTTATAAAGAATTTTAGTTGCCTTTCCTTGATCTATAACATGTATTCTTCCCACAGCAATGCATACAAACAGGTATAAAAAGACAAGTGAAAGTGAAAGGGACAAGTTTGTTTCTGAATGAATTGCACAGAGCTCAAAACTGGGAGATAAAATGAGAAAAATCAAGAATTGTCACTAGTCTTGGGGTAGTAATTACACAGCATATTTTAAGATATAGAAGAAAGTAAAAAGCTCTAAACTTCCCTTTAGGAAAAAATTTAGTCCAAATATGCTTCAGCATAATTTAAGACTTCTTTAAAAGTAAGTGCTTGTACATATTCTGAAATTTATATAGTTAATATTTTGATCAGTTTGACATAAAAACAAAAAAACCATTCAGGGCTCTATATTATTAAGTGCTGGGTCCTCTTATAACAAATATGAGTGATGGCATAGAAACTGAAAAAAATGGGAAAGGCGAAGATTATTTTGAGTTCCTTTAGTTGGTCTTGGATGGGTTTGATGGAGATGAGTGTAACAAAGTGAAGACCTCTAACAACTATGGATTAGATTAAGCAAAGCCTGAGGGCCTTAATTTTGGTTTCAGGGGGGAAAGTAGAAAGTAGTTTGATTTATAAGCTGTCAGCATTTCCAGTTCCTAAAGAAAGTAAAGCATATATAACCAATTAGAATGTGTGTAAAGAAAAAGGGGGTTGGGCTTGGGACTTTTTGTTCTGTACTATATAAAAATCACAAGAATGTACTGGACAGTGGCTCTCCCAACTCTGGACAACCTATTTAATCCATTATGGGATTGCCCAGTACTGGCGAGGTCCTGAATAAAGCCTTTGTTCTATACCTTGAGATGCCACTGAAGTATTGATAATTCAGATGAGGGTCTGAATATCCCACACAGAGGCAACTAGATTACATAATTAACATGTGTAGAGCTGCCAGATCCCTTTGAGTGCATGTGAGCACTCCCCCCAGAATCAACAAGCTATCTACTTTGAGCAGAGCTGCTGTTTTTAACATACAAGAGCAACTGGGGTTGGGAGAAGCTAGCAGCAGAGATTTCTCCATCTGTTTGAAAAAAAACTCCCAACTTTTTCAAGCAGCACAAAAAGTTGGCTACTAGCACATTCAGTTTTTAAGATTAAGGTTTTTTATGGCAATAATTTATCTAAATTATGAATTATATGTCATTTCTGATAGGTATAGTTGAGTTTATGTTCATAAATCTTTTTAAGTTTCAGTGTATGTGATGCTTTGGATCTTGAATTTCTTTTATGTTGCTACCCCAATGCTGTCTAAAATAATATTTTTCACTTTTGGTTGATGGTACCTATGAAGTTAAGTACCAAAAAAGGTAATGTTATAAGTTACATAAAATATTTTTAATTTTCAGCTGGCAGCCTGAACGCCAAGTTCCATTTAATGAAGTAAGATTACCTCCTCCTCCTGATATAAAAAAAGAAATTAGTGAAGGAGATGAAGTAGAGGTATGTGCTTCCATGGTTAATTATATACATGTTGGTTTCTATTTAAAGTAGAATAAGTTGATTCCTTGGATTTTTTTTTTCTTTGCTGTCACTGACTTATAAAATGAGTGTAGCCAGCAAGTCATTTGTAGAGGATTCAAACAGTTCTCATTTTCTTAGAGATTATTGTATTCTTTAGTTCTAGTAAATGTGTTTTTCTTTTTTGAAGTCTACCTAGTTAGTGCCTACACTGAGAAAAGGTTAGGCCTACAAATATGTTTAAAAGACAAAGGGAGCTTTAAAAAAAACCCACAAACCTCAAATTCTATGTTAATAGTTGTTTCAAAGGATAGCAAGAAATTGAGCTAGTAAGGGCAAGGATAACAGGACAAGAGAGAAAAATGAAGGGAAGGAAGAGAAGGACTGAAAGACTACTTGCCACTCTGTTCATCTGTATTGTTTGTACTGAAATAATATTCTAACAATGTTCTTAGGAATTTTGAAAAGGCTTTTTTTTAGAAACAGTTTGTGAACAGTAAACCTTTTTTGTTTTTTATGTCCAAAAAAATATCAATGAATTTAATAGGCAAAAAAGTTGGTTGTGGTTAAATTGAGAATTAGTACCTGAAATTTTAACCAATTCATTGTATCCAATGCTTTTGGGTAAATTTTTGTATCCCTTCCCCTCCCCCATTTCCTTGGGATATTTACTTGGAACTTCATTCCTATATTCCTCCTTTTCCCTTTCCTGTTACAAAGAATAGGAAAAAGGCTATTTAGCAATATGCTAGCTGAGGTTGGTGACCTGAAGCTTTCCACATCCATAGTCTCCCATCTACTCACATTTTCTATAGTATTCCCCTTATTTCTTCCCTCATCCTTCACCTACTCCCTTCCAGATTTCCAATTCTAAAGAGAAACACAGGAAAGTAAATGATTAGAACTCTCAAGAAAAAAAAGCCTAAAGATGACATTAATTATCCATACTTAGAGGTTACTGGTGTTTGGTTTTTGTTTTGTGTTGTGGTAGTTGTTGGGTTTTTGTTTTGTTTTGTTTTTGTTTTTTTTAAATAAATAAACCTAGCACAGGGTTTTAAAAAAAAAAAATAGATCCTTGGGATAGTGGTGGAAAGCCCACAAGAAGATAAAAATGTAAATAGAATACCAGTAGAAGGTAGTGATCAGAATTGAAAGCAGACTTACACACACACACACACACACCAAAAACCTATTTTTAGGGGCAAAATTAAATGAAAAAGTAAACAAATGAAAGATGAGGGGGAAAATAATACCAACAACTTGCTGCCTTTGGAGCATAATTCTGTCACAGACTTGTATTACACTCACTACCACCTAAAAAGAGAGTTCCACAAGCCATTTTTTATGCATTTTTATTGTATTCTCAGACAAACACAAATGCCACAATGAGATAAAAATAAAGTTAACAGAGATGAGTGTTTTGGATTGTGGGGTTTTTTTGTTTGTTTGTTTTCCTTAATAATTTTGTTTTAATGAAATAATTGTCTAACTAACTTGGCCCTTTAAGTTTATCGTGGAAAGTGGCAACAATCATTCTCAGACATATTTGAAAAGGAAAATAACACAATTCAGTCTTATAGAAATATTACTCATTGGAAACTGGAAAAACATTTTGTAAGACAGATTGCTATTACCAGTTTTTCCTTATCAATGGAACATTTTTCCTGATATGTAATAATTATGTTTGAGTTTTGAATTATGAATTTAGATGAAGTATTTTAAATAGATTTTGCTATTTCAGACAGTGATTGTGAAAGTCTAAGACATGAAACTGAAGACTTGTTTTTTAAAAGAATAACTTTTTTTAGAGCCTCTTAGACACTTTACAATTCAGGAAACAAAAGGTAAAATTTTTTAGGCCTCTAATGTTACAAAGGGAAAAAAAATTTTAATAGAGAAGTTGTAGATTTGATTATTTTATTTATTTGTTTATATTCCCTATCAATAAGACATCTCAACATACTGTGGTCACAAAGAAAAAAAAGCTGCTTTGGGTGCTCATTTACACTGATTAGATATACTAGGCCAATGAGCTAGAAAAGTTTCTTTTGCGTTCCCAATATTTTGAAGGGTCTTATTGCAAAATTTAACAGTAGTTAAGAATCTGTTCTTGAAAATACAATGAATATAGTCTATCAGTTTTTCTAATAGCCATGAATGTAGTTACCAATTTAATTTACATTCCTGTCAAAGAAGCTAAGTGTCATACTGCTTGGCTTGAAGTGAATTGTCATAAAAGATTTGTTAGCCAGTTAATTCATAGTAATGAGCAGATAGGTGGCTGGTCTGAAATCTGATCTCAGATACTTAACTGTGTGAGCCTAGATAAGTCACTCAACCCTGTTTACCTCAATTTCCTCATCTGTAAAATAAGCTGGAGAAGGAAATTGGCAGACCCTATGGGATCTGCCCAAATGGGGTCATGGAGAGTGAGAGAGGACATGGCAACAACAAAATGTTAACAAAACTCAAACAAGGTAATTGTCTTAGATTGGGTGAAAGCTTGCCGAGGAGGAATTTAAACAAGTAATTACTCATATGGTAAAATCTAGGAATTTAGAATTTAAGCTCAAGGCCTTTTTCCTGTTTGTTAAATGCAATATTAATTCTAATATTAAAATCTTAAATGTATAGGAAGCATTTCCTTGAAGCAGAATTAAACAATAAAAATTACCAAAATAATTTAGATTCTACTGATTATCCTAATGGAATCATTTGCATCTTCTTGTGGATGATGTAATTTCTCTGGATGATAATTTGGGTTATTTGTGATGTGATCTGAATGTTTACATTTTATAACTTTTCAGGTTTACTCAAGAGCAAATGACCAAGAACCATGTGGATGGTGGCTTGCAAAAGTTCGGATGATGAAAGGAGAAGTAAGTTTATTAATACCCAAAAGGGTGCATTTCCTTCCACCTTCCATGCCAGCCCATCTAATGAATGGAGATTGAGGAAATAATTCAGAGCAATCTTAGTCATTGAATAATTAATTGTTTAGGGAAAGAATCATTGCTGAAAGTATTAGTAGTAGCACATTTTGAATATTTTGTTGATTTCCAAATTATGTCCCTAAGAGATCCTGTGTTATGTAGAATGAGAAAGGTGGCAGTAAGAAGTAGGTATTTTGTAGTCATTCATTTATAGATGGTTGAAATCTTTGGTAAGTAGCAATAACCTAGAACCAAGTACCTTTAGAAAGAGGGTTCCATTTAGGTGTTCTGAAGATCACCCTTTGGAGTCATGTATAGAAATGAGTTTCTCAAGAAGAGCTCTTGAATAGTTGGGCACTGCCACTAGGTAGTATACAATCTGTTATCAGCCTTACCATGGAAACACCCCTGTATACCCATAGTAGAACCACTAGGAATATCTAAATGTGAGATGGGTGAGCACATCCTTGGCAGGGGGCACTGGATAAAATGGCATAAAGGTAAAGGGAAAATTTTTTAAGTGTAATGTAACCCAAGGACTGGTGCATCAAGAGGTACTCGGAATAGTCCACTTTGGAGTCAGCTGGTTTAGGCTCATTCCTTCTGGACTAATTGGTCATCTATCAGCGCTTCAGTGGACAGTAGACAGTTCACCCGTCTGGATTCTATGTCCTGACTTTTTGAACTTTTGTCACTATGGACAAGGTATTAATTTCTCTATTAAATCTCAGTTTCCTTGTAAGATCTATATTGCATATTACCAACTTTCTTATTTTGTTGGATTAGGGCTACCAATTTGATTCATACCATTTCTTATGAAAGCCATTTTTAGGAGGAAGAAGAAAGTTTTTGATTTCCAGTTCTCTGGTAATCCTCTAGACTGATAGAATGACCTCATTGATGTTCAAATTAAAACTTCCCTTTTTGTAAACTTTTTGTCATACTTTGGAATTAGTGAGGTCATGGGAGAGGGAGTTTTAAAAAAGAATCTTAATAATTAATCTATTAACTCTAAATATGTAAAAATGCCAGTGTAGAAGGGATTTTTAAAAAAAAAATAGGATTTGTAAAGAGATTTAAATTAAAAGTAGGATTTCTCTTCAGCTGTATAATGCATCTAATCTTCATATAGATAAAACTGCAAAGCAGTGGAGAGAGCACTGAAATTGGAATTAAAACTATTAGGTCCTTTCAGCCAGCTATTGTTGTAACCATGGTCCCTAATGACTTTTTTTGGGCCTAAAAAAGAGGTAGACACTAATATATTGTTATAAGGAAATTGTGTCTGATGTCATAGCATACAATACATGTAAGTGTTTATTGCTCTTAAACACAAGATCATTATTGATATAATGGCAGTCATGAACAGCACCCACATCTAATGTAATTTGAAATGATATAAGTTTTGGAAATCTAGGGATTAGAAACAGCATGAGGAAATCCACTAAGGCATACAAATTTTGGGTACTTTAATCTTTTAATTTTAGGCAAAAGCAATTGAGCGACACCTAGGTCAGGAATGCACAAATACAATACACAAAAGTTGAACTGCATTCGGGGAAGTTTTGCACTAGAATATTTGTATCTTTTCAGATGAGAGTGTTTTAGTCTGTTATTCTCTTCCAGTTTTATGTCATTGAATATGCTGCTTGTGATGCCACTTACAATGAAATCGTCACCTTTGAACGACTTCGACCTGTCAATCAAAACAAAACTGTCAAAAAAAACACCTTCTTTAAATGCACAGTTGATGTTCCTGAGGATTTAAGGGAGGCGTGAGTAATTCTGTTTACTATTCAATCATTTTAAGTGTTTAAAATGACTACCTCTTGCTGCATAAATCTTTCTCTAAACGCCTATTGAAATCCTTTAGAAGAAAAGATTTCTGTGAAACAGAATTATTATGGTGAAGAATATAATATTCACAATCCTACTCGTTATGGTTTCCCGGTGATATTTAGTTACTGTCTTTGTAATATTACCTATTAATAAAAACATATATCCATTTTTTTTCCCTAGGTGTGCTAATGAAAATGCACATAAAGATTTTAAAAAAGCGGTGGGAGCATGCCGGATTTTTTACCATGCTGAAACCACACAGTTAATGATACTGGTAAGATGTTAACTACATTTTAAACAGCACAGCTCCAATTTAAATGATAATGTCTTCATAAGTATGGTAAGCTGTGGTGCTTCTGCAGCTCTTGAAGTAGCCAATGGGGGGCGGGGAGATACTGCTTTCAGTAATGCAGATGATACCTAACCTTCCAAGCCTTTTCATTCTTAAAGACTCTTAAGGCTTCCCATAAGGCTTGCACCCAGGCTACTTTCTAATTCTTGTAACATTGACATATTTAAAAAATAAAATTTCATATTGTCTGATTTTTTTCCCCCCCTTGGATCCTCTTTGCCTTTTCTAAGGGAGAAGTAAGCCAAAGAAAGAGTTGGGGGGAAAAGATGAGCAAAATCGATAGATTTAAAAAAAAAAAAAATCTGACAATGATCTTTTTAGTCTTTTATACTTTGTTACATAGTATGTATTACATTTTATAATATGTTTCCCTGACGATAGAACCATGTAACCCTGTATTTTGTACATATTTCTTTGTATATATTGTCTCCCCTGAGAGATGGTGAGTGATTTTAGGGTAGGACCAGCTTTCTTTTTCCTTTTGTATACCTAGCATTTAAGTAAAATGGCATTAAGTAGATGAATATCTCATTTCTAAATATATTTTCTTATGATGTGAACATTTCTACTTCTATATTTTTATTTTGTAGTCTGCCAGTGAAGCAACTGTGAAAAGGGTCAATATTTTAAGTGATATGCATTTGCGAAGTATTCGTACCAAGCTGATGCTTATGTCAAGAAATGAAGAAGCCACCAAGCATTTAGAAGTAAGTAGGTTTTATTTAATGTCCAGTTATTTCAGTGTCATAAATCATTATTTGCTTGACTCTGGGCACTAATTATCTGATTAGTGAGTCCAGGGCAAAAGTTGTAAAAATTCTAAGAAACCCCTAAGCACCTTAAGATGTATCTGGGGAAATGTTTAACAGAAATAGTGAAAAACATTGTAAATCTAAATAATTTTTTTTTCTGTTAACTTTGGCTATTTGAGTTTGATACTATTGATTTTCATGTATGGGAAGAAAGGATGTGTGGGACTAGGGTTTTCCTTTGGTGGTGGTGGTGGTTTTCTCTGTTTCCTCTAAGCAGCAACCAAGCTGTATAAAGTAGAGGAATCTCTTCTCTTCCCTCTTCGTGCTCCTTGTTTTCGGTGATGGCTGAAATGTAGGTTAATACATTACTTTAGTTATTTTAAAACAAAGTTAGCCCATAACATAACTGAGACATTTGCTTGGCCCATTCCGCTAACGGTTGCTATTCACAATATGGTTTCTTTGGTAAAATGTGTTCTGAATTCCAGTTAACATATAATCAAACTCTAGCATCTGTTTGATTTTGGGGACTCTATACCACAGACTAGAACAAAATACTATTTCTGCTAATTATAGGATTATCTTGAATTATTGATTGTAATTGTTTGATTTTTTTCAGTGATGCTACACAGTAAATAATTTTTTATGTCTTCTAGTGTACAAAACAATTGGCAGCAGCATTTCATGAAGAATTTATTGTGAGAGAAGATTTAATGGGTCTAGCAATAGGAACCCATGGTAGTAATATCCAGCAAGCTAGAAAGGTTCCAGGAGTCACAGCAATTGAACTGGATGAGGATACTGGAACATTTAGAATTTACGGAGAGGTAAACTTGTTGGTTTTTCCATAATGATTACATTTCAAGCATTACATTCAAATTTGCTAACTTTTTAAAAATCCTTTTCCCTTATATTGGCTAAATGATTATTCATTTTAACCCAAATTTGGACATTTATTAATTTATTCTTAAGCAAGGAAGAATTTTTCAAGTCAATGTTGGGGAAAGAGAGTAGATTATATATTAAAGTAAAATATTATTATATATTGATGTAAAATATAAATTTTTAAGTATTAGGGTTTTTTGGAAGGCAGGTTTTATATATATATATAGTTATATTTATATATTTATATATATATTCATACATTTCTAGGAGGTGGAATAAAAGTTATACACATATTACATAAAGTAAAAGCTACTTTCCAAATAACTTTTTTATATATATATATATATATATATATATATATAGAAATGTATGATGCTTTGATTGTCTGTGTTTGGGTATATGCTGCAAATCGGTTTCTTCATAGTTTTGATTCTAATCTATTAATAAAAAGCATGAGTAATGCTACAACATAGTAGCCAGTTTATTTTCTTTCTGTACCAGAGTGTATGCTAATTAAAACTTGAATTTTACCCAACTCATTCTTCCAAACACAAATGGTTGAACTCATATTGACAATTTTTTATTTCATTTTTTGTACTCTTAAGTGATAAGTGATGTAGCTAATTAATTTCTTCCTCCACCCTTTTTTAAATTAGTGATTTCACTCTGGTTATTAGACTTTTTCAGAGTGAAAGCAGTATTCTCTTTCAGATTAACCTTGGTGTCACATAGCTTTGTTTCTTTCAATTCTACTAATCTTTTAACTTCCTTCAGATTTCCCTTAAAATTTTGCTCTCCGCACTCAGGTTGAAAAGCATCTGGTTAAATAATTTTAAGAATCAGCTCATTAAAAATTAAAATCTTGATGTTGTCAGGTTAAAATACTTTTTAAAAGTATTTCCAGAGACAGAGGTCTTTGGAAAAGCAATACATTTTATTTTATTATATAAAAGCAATAGTACATTTTAAAGCCATTTCTATACTATTATTAGAAGAAATACTTAGATATGAGCTCTTTAATCTTGGATTCAAAGTCATGTTCTAGTTGTCCTGTTACAGTGACTTAAGATCTTGGAATAGATGGTGATATTTGTGTTGTGGCTAGCTTTAAATTTTTTTGATTCTCAGAGGCACATAATAGTGGAGATATCTTTATCTTCTGTTATCTTAGAATATCATTTAATACTTAAAAACAATCCCATTTTGTCTTACCATGTTTAGCCTGCTTTTTAGAGGAGTGGCAGTAAGTCACTTAGAAAATGACCCTTTTTTCTCATACAGCATTTCAGGTGATAACTCTTAATGCTTTTTTATTTGTTTTTTCCTCTTTTCTAGAGTGCTGATGCCGTAAAAAAGGCTAGAGGTTTCTTGGAATTTGTGGAGGATTTTATTCAGGTTCCTAGAAATCTAGTTGGTATGTAATTCTGTTAAATCTTAAATTTATTTTTTAAAAAAATGCTTAATATGGTAATGATTTAATATTGAATTAAATATGTGATAATACTTTTCTTGTATTTAGGCTGCATAAACTCTTGGAGATAACAGCTATACTTGTGTTCACATCTGTAGTGGGAATTTAATATCTATAGAATTGGATTTTGCATTTTGCTTACTTTGTTCCTAATTCTTGTTATGTGTTGGGGTGAAAAAGAAAAGTAAAATATTTAAGTGGCTTGTTTTTTGTGGGGGTGTGGTTTTTTTTTTTTTTTTTTTGGTATTGTGTAAGAAGCACTATAGAAGTCAATTTTTGGAAATGAACTACTTCCTGTACTTGCCTTACTACTGTTCCCCTCAGAGTTGTAGGATTTCATTTGTGCTGAGCTCAGATTGCCCCCGAAAAGTTGGAGCATTTCATTTTTGTTTAGTATATGAAAATAAATTTGTTCCTTCGGTTACATTAGAGTAAGAAAAACTGAGAAGACTTAAAAATTGATATTCAGGTGAGAATATTTATTGTGAGAATATTTTAGCTCCCATTTGATACTATTGGAGCAACCCTGATTTCTTTGAGGGACTTTTGGATTAGAAATCAAGAAGACAATTATTAGATAGAATTGGGGCAACATTTAAGTTCATTTAGGGCATAATCCTTCTTGGTGCTCTAGTTTGTTTTCCCTTCATAATAATTTCCATTTCTGATTACTTGACATAAACATAGTGCATTGAACTGTTTGAAATAAAAATGACTGGTGTAAGGTGGTATTTTTAAAATAGAATTTAAAGTAGTTCTTCTGAAGTTAAGTTTGAAATCTAGAAAATGAAATATGATTCTTAGTACAGGCAATTGTTGCCTGAATCCTGAAGGCAGCAGTAAAAAGGACGTTGAATTTGGAGTCAGAGAAGCTGGCTTCAGATCCTGGCTCTCACTTAAGGCTTTGAGCAAAATATTTCACTTTTGGAATTCCCTTTCCTTACAAACAAAAAGACAAGGCTATACTACATGACCTGTACTGAATGGCTTGATGGTATCATTTATTTAATAGTACTAAAATATTTCTATTAATTTTTACAATCAGATGTTTGGGACACATCTTTGAATTCCATAGTATTGGAATTTTAGCATAATTCTCTTTTTCTTTTTCTTAATTATAAAAGTAAACAGTCATTTCATGTTTATTGATGATATATCCATCTTTGGTTGAATGACCTATTTTACAGCAAAAGGCATTGAGGGGTAAAAATACAAGCCAAAGAAAACTTGACGGTATATCATTTTATTCCCTGCTTTTGATGATGGACCTAGTTAAAGAAGTAGCTGCCATATATTCCTATATAGCAGCCTCAGTAATCTCATCTTCATAGTGAGTTCTTCTAAGATTGTTTTAAAATGCTATATTGACCTTCCATAAAAGGTTTCCAGGATTCACAAGTGCCTGGGAATTCCTCTTGTTTAGGAACAGCTTTTTTGAGTACCTATTTCTCTGGATTTTTTAAGTCTCTTCTCCCCTTCAGCTTGGATTGCCCTTGTGTTGTTTTGCATGATCCTGAGCAGGACTGGAGAATAGTGGTACCTAGAGACTGCCTCAGGCTTGTTTGTAGAAGAGACTTTTCCATGGCATGCATGCAGCACTGCCCGTAGCCATTTTTCTTTAAATTCTGAATCTTCATGGCACATGAGAGAAATAAACGGAGTAGTGAGATGAGAAATGGTTTTTGTTCATTCTCACTCACAACTACCAGGAAATTAAGTCCAACACTGATGTTTGGCAAGTCATAGCTCAAACTTTCTAGGTTGTGAATTTTCCCCCATGACAGCCTTATGTTTCCCAATTTCCCCACATCCAGTTCACCTCTCCACTCTGTGTCCCCCCCAGCACTTATGCTCAATTTGTACTGCAGGTATGCTTCACTTTGTCAGTCTGCTCTGTGGAATTTATACCTATGGAAATGATCAATTAAGGTACAGATTCAGTCTGTGGTGGGGCTGATTAAAACTTGCAGGTAGGTTCCTGCCACTGGCCCCAAGAATGGTGATTTGAGTTCACCTACTGCTGCTATAGCTCACATGGGAGGGGAGGGAGGGTCAGAAACCTTAGGGTTTTGGGGAGAAAATGGGGCTGGGAAACTGCAAAAAAGAGGGGCTTGCTTTCTCCTCAATAAATTGCCTGCATCTTAGAGCCAAGGATGGAATCCCTGGTAGGACTCCACAGAATTGGCAAAGAAAGGCTGCCATTGGATTAACCTGCTGACTTCCTGTTAGGGATGCTACTCAGAACTGAGAGGAGCTGTCCCATCAGCATTTCTCCTTCTTGATTCAATGCCTGGCTGCTGCTGCTGCTGCTGACTCTTGGTTTGATGTTGCCTTCCCTGACTATTATGGGGGGATGAAGCTGGAGGAGAGGGACCTTTTCACCGCTTGGCTGAAGGCTGGCTTGGTGCTGCCACTGCCCTATTATTTACCCTTTTGTGTTGGGTCCAACTTTCCCTGCATGCTGTGGCAAAAGATGGGGTTTCTACAGTCATGGATCCAGGTCAATGATAGTTCTGAGGGAATTAATATGAATTATTATTAATTTATATTTATTAAAGGGGGAAATGGAATTTGCATAATATACTTTGTGTGGGTTTATCAGACATTCCTAATTCTGAATTTGATTTGGTGAAAAAGAGCACTGGACTTTGTGATAGGAGTCCTGACTTGATTTCCATTTCTTTGACCTACTAATAGTAGTGTAACATGGGATATGTCCTTTAATATCTCTGGGCCACATTTTTTTTTAACCATCTTTAAAGGAGGGAAGAGTGGTCATTGCCCAACCTACCTCACAGGGTTGTTGTGAGGAAAGTGCTTTGTGAACCATAAAGCTGCCATCGGCAACTGAAGTTGGGAGCATGCTAAATGATATTCCCTCTTTCCATAGGGATGTCTAGTTAGCAAACTAGATTTTGAGTTATCTTAAGACAGACAGATGTCCTATTTCTGTGTTTTCCCCACAGTACTGTGAATAGTGTCCTATTCACAATGGGTCTTCAACAGATGACTGAAATATAAATTAAACATGTGAAAAATCACAGAAATGGATTCATGATGTTTTTGTGTTCCACTACCAGCCAATGTATGAATAGGGAAAACAGTTAGATTAATCATGCTTCATGTTCTCTGTGCTGCCTTAAGTAGAAAGCTGCCGCCTTGGTGAAAGTCACAAGACTTGTCGAAATAGAATGCTTGATTGTACTGAGTGATAGCAGTAAACATTGGGGTGGGGGCTCCATCTGACAGGGTCAGTCTTTTTATGATGAACCTGTCTATCCATAGACAACAATTTTTTTTTTTTTTTTGAAGATTCCTTTATTGTAGGATTTCCCAGAATCGCATTTTAGTTGTATAATCTTTGAAAAGCCAGATTCCTTTAATAAGGCGCTGGCATGGGAGGATTCCCAGTGCCTTGGGGATATGTGATCATTTACTAATAATCACACCACTATTGTCAATATCTGAATGTCATTATAAATATACCTATGTCATAACTTGCAGTAATTAAGGGGGCCAAATCATAGTGCCAGGAAGACTGGGTTCTAAGCTCCTGTATTTCACACACTGCATATGTGTGCAAAAGTTATTTAAATTCTTAATTCAAGTAGATTTTTTTTTTTTTTTTTTGGATCAATGTAGGTTTAGAGTTATATACATTGATCAAATTACAGGGATCTTCTAAATAAAAATGAATATATCCTTCAATTGTTAGCTGGATAATGCCAGTCACTTGCTGAACTTCCAAGCATATTATTTAAGCTTTATGAAAGCTAAATCCACAGGAATTTATATTTTAAATAAAAACAGAAGGCTAGTCCAGCAGTGACTTGTAAAGAATGTCCATGTGGTCTCTCTACTGTCTTCCATGTAATAACAATATTGTGGAGGCTATGTCCTTTTCAACAAGGACTTTGGATTGCCTCTTGTTTTGTTGGTTAATTTTCTGACTTCTGGTGAATTGGCAATGAAGCAAGGGTTAATTTGGCTTATGAGCTTAGAGCTAGTAATAAATAATTTTTCATATTGCTGGTACAATTACAAAAATGGCATTTTATTAAGTTATGTCCTTGTTTTCTCATTAAAGGAAAAGTTATTGGGAAAAATGGCAAGGTGATTCAAGAGATTGTGGACAAATCTGGAGTAGTTAGGGTGAGAATTGAAGGAGACAATGAAAATAAACTCCCAAGAGAAGATGTAAGTTGATTTTTTTTTAATATTTCCTTATTTGAAACTGCTTGCACATGCTTTTCCTAATTAATTTCCTAATGTAATTTTTTTAATTTGCAATTATTCTAACTGCTTATATGCGTTCTCTTTTCCCCCTTCTCCCCCCCAATAAAATTCCTATCGTTCTCCCTAATAAGGCCACCTTGATATTGCTTATACTAAACGATGTTGAAACTTGAGGAAATGGTAGAATATGTTAGAGAATTAACTAATTGGTAAAAGAGTGATGGACCCTTTGAGAATTTGGTGTTATTTTAGGCTTGGAGAGCTCTCTAGTGATACAAAATTTTTCATTTTCTTAAAATTAAAATATGGTATAAAAGATTTTAGGAGATTTTGTGAACCTGTCAGTAGAAATGCTTTTTGTTAGTAACAGTTGATGGTACCCTGACTTTGAAAATTGTATTTACATAATGCGTTTTTGCTTTTCAGTGTCTTTTTTTTTTTTTTTTTCTTCAGTAATATACACAAATATTCCCTAATGTTGTCATGAGCTTTGTTTTTCTCCTGTTCTTTCCCTTGGAGACCTCCTATGCTCTTGTGGCTTCATCTCCCTTTTCTACATAGTATATTGTCCTAAGTTTTCACTTGCCTCCAGAGCAGCTATCCTATATTTCCAATTGCCTGCTACACATACAGGCCATTCATTTTAAACGCAACTTTATTCCCCTAGCCCCTCCTCGATTCCCCCAATTGCCTGTTGATGCCTGTCTATTAGTAACTTATTAAACTCAGCAATTTAATCTTTGACTGCTCTTTCTCCTTCAATCCTCCCTGCACACCAATCACCAAACCTGTATTTGTTCCACTTTGGGAGTGAATCACGCACATCTCAGGAATCCAGTGACATCCTTGTCCTCATCCTCCAGCCTCTCTTTGTCCTTTCTCCCATTTCCTTAAGTTCCTCTTGACTCCTTTCTCAGCCTGGCTTTCCTTCAGTCTGAAGTTAAGTCAGATGGACATAACTCCACCTTCATTGTGTGCCTTCCACTTAACAAACTTGCTGAAGTCATGTCTCCAGCTCCCTCCTTGGCTTCCTTCTGTGTCCTTCAAGGCTTTGCAGAGCTCCTGCTTGGCAGGCCTCTCACTTCTGATTCCTATAGCTGTTGTCTTTTCATTTGTTCCCTAATTAAATAAAGATACATACTTAGTGATGATGCTTATGTAGCTGCATTGAATTATTATTTAATGTCTTGTATTTTACTTGATCATGTCTTATCTCCTCAACTAGATTATAAATTTTCCTGCAGGCAGTGAGTGAATTTGTCCTTTTTTAAATGTAAAAATTATCATGAAATGTACTTTCTATGCTAAGTCATTGCTTTATAAATAGTGATTGGCTACTGATGAGTTAAATTGCTCAGTGATTGACTCTTGATTCTCTTGAACAGTTATTTAAAGCCTTTATAGGATTTAGGCAGTGATTTTAGTTCTTGAATGGTTGGATTAAAAACTAAAGATGATATCTTTAAAAAAGATAACGTAAGAAACATAACATTTGGTAATTCTGCTATTATTGAATACTACACAATACCCCACCCCCGCTTTTACCCTTCAGATTTGATACATTAATTCAAATTAGTTCAGAAGGTTCAATAACAAAATGGCCAGAAGCATCCACCAGTAATGCAAAGACTATACTCACTGGATGCCATAGTGTGTCTATGTTCTGTATTGAGGTCAACCTGAATTTCATCCATTTTGTATATATGTTGTTATGGATGTCCTCACTATCTTGTGCCTTTCTGTACAAAAACCTTTGTAACAATTTGAGCTGATCCAGAGTGGAAGACTACCTCACTGCAGCCAAGTTGGCTGAGTACTTTTTATGGGGAGATCCTTGTTGGTTCCATGAATTGTTGACATTGAAGGAATAGGGAAGTTTTCCAGCTTTTAAGTTCAATTCATTGTCATAGATGGTGTTATCTTAAAGCTTTTGAAAATTAAATCAAATGGGAAAGCAAGTCTTGTTTTAAAGGGGAGAAACAACTGTTATTCTTACTCTTTGAACACAAAAATAGGATTTTTTAAAGTTTGAAAGGGTACTAAACATTTTATATGTTTTAGATTCTTTATAAAACTTTTAATTTTGTTTCATCAATTATATGAAAACAGGTAAATGGGTTTTTTGCTGTTGTTTTGGGGGGGGGTTGTTTTGTTTTGTTTTTTGGCTGAGGCAGTTGGGGTTAAGTGACTTGCTCAGGGTCACATAGCTAGGAAGTGTTAATTGTCTAAGACCAGATTTGAACTCAGGTCTTCCTGACTTCAGGGTTGGTGCTCTATCTACTGCACCACCTAGCTGCCTCTGTTGTTGTTTTTTAATTTAATTTAATCTTAATATTGCTGTCCAGTTTCACTGGAATTTTTATAATGATTCTTTTTGTCTTTCCACACACTTGCTTTATCTCCGCTCTTTTCAGGGAATGGTCCCATTTGTATTTGTTGGCACTAAAGAAAGCATTGGAAATGTGCAAGTTCTTCTAGAATATCATATTGCTTACCTAAAGGTATGTACTCTAAATCAAAATATCAATTTTATTTTGCTGAAGTGTGTTTTTATTTTTTGTTTGTTTTGAGACATATTGAGTCTTAACTCTTGAAATTAAGCTCCTAATGGAATTTGTTTTGAAAAGTCACAATCATCTCTCTTCCTTGTCAGAAATTGTACATGTTGCAAAGTGATAAGATTTGATGCATAAAAATTAAGATATAATGAAGACAGATAATCTTGTGTATTTCAGTACTTTTCTTCTTGGACATTTTACTTGCTCTTATTTCTAATCTTGGATTTTTGACTCCAGATTTTTATGTAAGGTATTTGCTTCAAAGCTTCTGAAATCTTATTTTTTTGGGCACTTAAAAGTTCTTGAATCATGTACCTTCAATCAAAATTTGTTCTCCTGTTACAGGGGAAATCTAGTACTGTGCTAAACTGAGAGAATTAGGGGAAAATATAGTTTTAATGCTTTAATGTCTATATATTATAACATTTGTATTAACTACCAGCATATCCTCTGCTCCTTTCTCTACAGGACAGAAATAGAATTGAAAATAATACGTATCTTTAATGTAGTAAATATATAGATACAGATGCTTCTGAGTTCACCAAAAACTGGATACTTTTGCGCTCTCACCTTAGAAAAAAGATCTCTCTCCTCTGTTAGTCAACATGGCATTGCTTGAAAATTTCTTTTAAATTCCATATAACTTTTCAGGTCATCTTGGTGCCAATAATCAACTGATTAAGGAGTTGAGTATAGTACCTGAAGAACTTGATAATAGAAGATATACCTTTAAAAAATATAACTGAAGGTTTTAAGTCTGGCTTTAGTCATTCTGTTCAAAAGTATTGTAAAGATATTCTAAGATGCCTTATTAGAAATTCATTCTTGATAACATAATAGTTTGAAAGCTGAGCTGTTAAAGTAGGCTGTTTTTTTAAAAAGTATTGGAATTATTTTTCTATAAAGTAAAACTTTTTAGTAGCTGATCCAAATAGTGGAGATGAGACTCAGTGTGTTTTTCGTTTTTTGTTTTTTGTTTTGCTGAGGTGATTGGGTTAAGTGACTTGCCCAGAGTCACACAATTAGGAAGTGTTAAGTGTCTGAGGCCACATTTGAACTCAGGTCCTCTTCAGAGGACTTCAGAGCTGGTGTTCTATCCACTTCACCACTTAGCTGCCCTTAAGACCCAGTGTTTTTTGAGGACTGAATACACACACACTCTGGTGGCCCAGCTTCTCTTGGGGTGGGAAAGAATGGAATGGAGGCGAAGGTTCTGGAAGCCTGGACTGACAGGGCTCCACCTTTCGTTGCAGGAAGTAGAGCAGCTACGAATGGAGAGACTCCAGATTGATGAGCAACTCCGGCAGATCGGTATGGGTTTCAGACCCTCCTCCACCCGAGGGCCTGAAAAGGAAAAAGGATATGCCACTGATGAGAGTACCGTTTCTTCTGTACAAGGTTCTAGGTCTTATAGTGGAAGAGGCAGAGGTCGTCGGGGCCCTAATTATACATCTGGTTATGGTAAAAAGAATGATTCGTATTTATTGATGTGCTCCGTTATTTTTTTTGGATTAAATGTACCTATCTGTGTCACACATTTCATTAAACTTATTTGGCAGGAAATCTTAAATATTCTCTTTCATAGCAAGTTATTTGCCAATTGGTCTTAAAGGTGGAGTGAATATGAAAAACTAATTCAATGGATAGTTCAGCATAAAGATTGATAGTAATATGCAGAGGGCTATTTGGAGACATGAAGAATCCACACATCAGGATTTCTGTGAGAAAGCTTTTTCTTCTCTGGATTAATTGCTTGTGTAGACATTGTATAGGCTGAAGTATATGACTGTATGAGGAGCTTCTCTTATGTATCACTGCTGGAGTGCTGGCCAGCTGAGCTCGGTAAGACCTCTGCCCCTCTCACAGAGGTGTCTTGTGCCTGGAGCTTCTGGGGATTCCAAGCAGGAGAATTTGGGGGTTGTGGGGGGTAATTTCTGTTCCTGTCCTTTCTGGTCATTGCCAATTTCATTCTCCTTTTTCTTTCTACTTGATTATGTTAACCTCATCTACATTTGTAAAAATTGGCTAGAAAAGTAGGAAAGGCATTAATTTGCCAGTCAGTGTTCTCTAGTGGCTTGCATAGTTAGCTGCCACACTAGATGCAGACCCTCTCTTCATGCTTTTTCTACTTTGGAGCCAGAATATCTTTGTTTATCACCAAATTCTCTTTTGTCGGAAATACTTAGAGGTTTTACTTAGAAGGATGATTTTAAAGTTTTTTTATTGTCAAAAATTTATATTTTAAAGGTAATTTAGCTCATTGTTACCTTAAGTTGTTTTTTGGCACTGAATTAATTTATGATTTTTCTGGTCATGCCAAAAACTTATTTTTGTAGCTGTTTTGTGAGAAAAGAAAAGGAACTCTGTATAGAGACTGTTTACAAAGACTTAAAACAGAAATTTATTCTATAGATCCCTTGTTTCCTACCAACACAATGGGATATCAAAGAAAAAGTATTTTTTAATCACATTTTGGGGGGGGCAGAAATGTTACTGTGGAGTGTTTTTATTAGCCTTTTGTTCAAGTGATGGCAAAATCTATTATCACAAATATGCTTTGACTCTTCCCCTTCTGCCCCCCAATAATATTGTTTGTTTTTGACAAATCGGGAACCATGTCTTTACATCAGTAATTACTAAATTTGTATTATTTTGTCATAAAAATGTATTGACACTAATCCGTTAACTTCTTTGAACTATTTTACGTGTATTTTGGGTCACATACAATGTTTTTGCATGTTACTATGTGATAAAAAACTTTTGAACATTAGCCATTTAAACCCTAGACCATAGTTTGAAAAATATTATGAGTTAGGGGTATTCATTTTCCCATTTTTTATAGAAATGCTTTTCTTATCTCCAGTCACTTCTTGCCCTTTTAATTATTTCTGAAATTTAAAGATGTTCAGAGTGAATTCCAGGCTCAGTCATTAGAGTTGAGGCTTCCCTATCACCTGTACTATTGGCACTCCTCCTCTCCCCAATTCTCAAGTATTCCCTCCTTACAACCTTCACAGAGCTGCCAAAGTGCTTTTCTAAAGCTGGCCCAGTACTCCTTAGTGCAGAGTCCATGCAGATTTGAGGCAAATCAAAATGTCATTTGGAAATGTTTTACAAAGTAGTGTTTTAATAGGTCAACATAGAGTCTGCAGAGATCCCTAGGTACAGTGTAGTGTTCTCTTATTTGTTGGGTGGCTACCCAACTCCTTGCTACCCCCTATACTCACCATCTACATCCCAGTCAAATGGCTTGGTTTTGCCACTCCTTTGCCAGCTCCTCTTCAAGTTAATTCTTAGTTGCCTATGTCCTTCTCCACCCCTATCCCATGTGCCTTCAGTGTACTTCCATCCCACCTTAATCTAATGAATTTCTCAGTAGCCTACTGAAGGCATGAAGTCTTGCTGAATTTCCCCCCTAAACCTCAATGCCTCCTTTATTTATGCAAACTTTGTCTCCTCTTTCTAATAATTTGGGGAAATCACTACAACTATAAAGTTTTTTGAATTATTCAGTAGGTGGCACTCTTTCATCTAAATCACTTCAGAAACAGTTCATAGCCTCATCATGTCTGGTGGTTATTTTTGAATTGAATTAGTCTATAAAATTTGCTTATAAGCACATCTATGACAGGGCACATATTTTTATGCTGTTACTTTTTGGGGAAGGGTAGAAAGAAGGTTCCTGTGATTTATTTTTAAAGAATTTTAAAGTATGGACAGTTGAACCCTACATATTAACAAGAAATTATTTTAAAACTTTTTCTTCTAAAAAAGTACTATTGTTTTTCTGATCATTATTGTGGTAGAGTGGTTTTGGACTATACTGTGAAAGCAAAATTAGCTGTTATTCACATTTTGCTTGTAACGGTACTCCTTTTTCCTTTGAATTTTCAAATCATAATTTTAACAAAAAATAAAATAACTAAAGTGTTTTGCTTTATATTTAGCTATTAGCCCTTGTTTCAACTTCTTTCCCCTACTCAGGTTATACCTGAGTGACAAAGATTTCTCTCCCTTCTCTTCCCCACCCCCCTCTCCACTCCCCACCCCCACCCCCTTCCCCAAAGCAAGTTCAGATAGCTAAGACAATGATCAGATTTATTTTATGTTTACTTAGTTGGTAGTCATATGAGTATATTGGGTTTTGTGGTCATGCTTACTGCATTTTGTACTTTTGACTATTTGCAACAGTCTTGTAGCTGACAATTTAGGATTTATTTTGGAACTGATCATTTGTATTCTTGATCATGTAAATGTATTGGGAAATGGTTCTTATTGTTATATACTGCTGCATATTAGAGTTTACCCAGAGTTAACTGATACAAAAATCAATACTTGCTTATTCTAGCTGAAAAAAAGGTTTTCATATTCAGCTAGTCAGATTTTAAACAAAAGTGAAGTTAATCTGTTTGGAGGCACAATTAGGGAATTTTTTTAAGTGAGAGGAGAAGTAAGTGTAGTTGAAGCTATAAGACTTTGCCTTTAGCTTAATTGGCTAAATGAGATTTTTAGTTTGTTGTGTCTTTATCCCAGCCACTACATTTCTGTCCTGTAGACCTGTTCAGTTTCTTTCCTACAGCTTCACTTTTCTCTTATATCCAGTCTCTACCTTCCATTATGGTTTCATGTTTTCCCCACCTGTGACTTGAAGGCTTTTCTAAGACTTCTGAAGGTGATTCATTGTGGTAGGGGGATGTATGTGTCCCTTATATTACACTACAAATATCATTTTTGTTTTGAACACCTTTAAAAATGAATAGATTCCCCTCTGTCTCTCTGTTTTCTTGACTAAAAGATAAAGAAATGGCTTGGTTCAAATGCATTGAAGGCCACCTGTATATGCTATATTGCTAATAATTATCTTAATACTAGGTAAAGTATTATGGAATTTCTAAGACTCACCTTTTCCTTTTCAGATTATTTTTCCTTTGTTATCTTTGCTAACCACATAGCCTTATGATAAAAGCTCTCAGGTTATGTAGCTGTTTACCATTGAGATTTGGGAATATTTGGGAGTTTGAGGTCCATACTATCATGCTCAAGTAAAGTGATTAATTTTATATCAATATAATATCCCGGGTTTTTTGTTTTTGTTTTTTTGCTAAGACAGTTGGGGTTAAGTGACTTGCCCAGGGTCACACAGCTAGGAAGTGTTAAGTAGCTGAGGCCACATTTGAACTCAGGTTCTCCTGACTTCAGGCCTAGTGCTCTATCCACTGAGCCATCTAGCTGCCCCTCCCCTGTTTTTCTTATAGTGGCTTAGAAGCTGGGCCATTTTCTCTTAGTGCGTTACTACTGGATTGTGCTCTATTCAAACATTGAGCTGTTTGGGATGGGAGGGGGAAGAAAGATCTTTTGAGAATTTTGTTTAAAAAGGGAAAGTAGAAAAGGAGGAGGTTTTCTTGGATCTTTACTAAAGCTTGTGAAAGTAGTTAAGCCTTTTATATAATAAATACATAATTGAAAGTAGTTGCTACGGGACTTCATTATATATAAATTGTCCATTTTATATGGCTGGAGAGACTTAGACTTATTCAAAGAAAATGCCTGATAAAAGACTGATAGAGACTCAATAGCCTTTTGTATCCTGTGGACCATTTAAAATGTTTGTGTGGCATTTTGCAGTTTGGAACACCAGCAGTTATGAAAATACCTAAGAGATGTTCATTCATATCCTCATGGAGCCCATGTTCTATTTTAGGGGACAGGATTTCTTACCCATAAAATAAATCTGAATTATAACACATTTAAGTACTAACTTTCCTATTTGGATACACTATGTCCTTTAGGAGATTGCTACGCTAAGAGCAGGAACAACTATGTATGAACTATTAAAGAATGGGTTTTGGTTTTAGATACATAGGAGGACAGGGCATTCTTTGTAATGGAAAGAACTTTGGAGAAAGGTTTGGAAATAAGAATGTAAGATAGAAAACACAGACAGAAATCCTAAATATATTGAACAACAATATAATTTTTAAAAAAGTATTTCTTCCTCAAACTTTACTGATTTTTAAAGAAATGATAAAAAGCATGTAAATAGCCTTTGACAACAGTGACCTACCAGGTTCCACTCAACTGTACTACACTTTGGTACTGTGTTTACATGATTTCAGATCACGAATCAGTTTTCGTTGTTATATAAGATGTCATAGAAGATAGCCACTAGTTGCTTGTATTTTCAGCTTAGTATTTCCAGAGTTTTTACTCATTTGTAAAGCTTTAATTATTAAAAGTTTCCAATATAAAGCAACTTTATGAACTTTGAAATCAAAAAATTCTTAAATTTCACGCGTTCTAGTCATGTGACAACTTTGTACATCATGACTTTTGGTATCAGATTTGCCACCCAAGAAAGGGTAAGTTTTTCAGAATTTGCTGGTGGTGGCATCTTTAATTTGGCATAGTTGCTGTTTCATTATGTTGGACAGCTTATATTTTGTTCAGAGGTAGCTAGTAATATCTAATAAATATTGACTGTGTTGTACATGTATTGGCTTCATCCAACTAGTTTGTGTTTTGTTTTTTGTTTTGTTTTTCGCTTCAGGCACAAACTCCGAACTCTCTAATCCCTCTGAAACAGAGTCCGAGCGTAAAGATGAGCTGAGTGACTGGTCATTGGCCGGAGAAGATGACCGAGAGAGCAGGCACCAGCGGGACAGCCGGAGACGCCCTGGAGGGAGAGGCCGAAGTGTTTCAGGGGGTCGAGGGCGTGGGGGGCCCCGTGGTGGAAAGTCATCAATTAGCTCCGGTAATATGCTCTGCAACTTTAGGGTCATTTCTCTCAAAAGCTATGTGAGCCTGGCGCTTTTTAGTTTCTTGTTACAAAGCTATAGATGTACAACTGCTGCTTCTGCTGTATTCTCATAAATACCAGGTGAGGGCTACCCCATGGGTATGTTTTTTAAAGGCAAGGGATGTCCACAGGACACCTAACATTCTCCATTTAGCAGAGTAGTGTCTTCGCCAGATTGGTTAAGTAGTGTGAGTGACACTCCAATTTTTTCTGTTGGAAGGATTTGAACCCTGAAAGTGAGCTTAATTTCTATATTGACTATGAAGATGATAATTCAGCACCATTGAAAGCTGTTATGCCCAAGTCCCTAGTCTATGTTACTCTCCGTGATTGTCCTCAACAGTATCTTTTAGCCACTCAAGTGTTGTCAGTGTACTCTTGGTTAGTATAAGAAAATTGTCTGTGATGTTTTTTATTTGGGGATGGGGTTGGGAAGGTGCTGAATATCTTTCCTCTTGTGACCTCGCCCATGAGATTTTTTTCTTAGTTCACTGGGATATATTGTTGTGGTGATCCCAAGAGATAGCATCATGTGAATGTTCTACTTTGAATTAGGGAGATAGTATCATGTGAATGCTCTACTTTGAATTAGGAAAGACCTAGATTTGAATCTCAACCTCAAGCCAAAGCTAAATGACCAAGTCACTTAACTCCCCTGAGCCTCTCCCTTTTCTCATCTCTGGAATGGGAATGAGAATAATAGAGCAACAATTTCACAAGTTTCCTGGGAGGCAATCCTTAATTGTAGGTAAATTGCTTTAAAAATGTAAAAGGACATAGATAGTCCAATTACCCATCGATGTTTTCTTTCCTGGTTATAGTTGGTTGGTATATAACCATATATGTGGTTATAGTGATGATTTGAATCATTTAGTAGTTTACCAATTACTTGTAGCAGTAGACTTTTCCCAGTTTCAGCATTCTTTCTGCTTTTATCTGTAGTTCTGATTGTTTCTGTTTAGAGCAACATCATAATAGCCATCATCATCCTGTAATTGGCTAAGGAAAAAGTTACTTTAATAATTGGATTTTGGATTCTGAAACCTTAGACTTTTGTATAGAAAAGCACTTCTGGATACTGTGAACTTTTTTTTCATCTTTTTGTTTTCAAATATTTGTTCTTTGGTAAAATTGTTGATAGTTCAAGTAACTGGAGCATAATTTTTTTTCTTCAAATCAATGTAGTGCTTAAAGATCCAGACAGCAATCCTTACAGCCTGCTGGACAACACAGAGTCTGACCAGACTGCAGACACTGATGCCAGTGAGTCTCATCACAGCACTAACCGCCGCCGGCGGTCTCGCAGACGGAGGACTGATGACGATGCTGTCCTTATGGACGGGATGACAGAGTCAGACACTGCTTCTGTTAATGAAAATGGTCTAGGTATGTAAACACTTAGGTACATATGTCATTAAGATGTGACTTCAAATGGGATTTACAAGTTGAATTTTAGTTGAGAACTCATTGTAAGCAGTATTGGTAACTTGTCTGACCTAAGTAGAGATCCATGTGTCTCTCGTTCTCGGCTTTTAAAGCCCATTTTATAGCCAGATGCCATGGCTGTGTCAGTGTGGGTGGGGTAGCTGGAGTGCCTATCAGGGCTGCTCTTTTATCAGTGAAGTACTATAAGGCATACCCTGCTCTCAATTGTTCTTGTAAGATACCTTCCCCAGATAATACCCCAGGGTAGAGAGCAAAACCTCATAATTGGAACTTTAATTGATATATTTCTGTTAACACCTCACTTGTGCAGGTGTATAGATTTCTGTCCATATTTATGTGTGTGCTTATAAGAGCAGGTTAAAATGTCAGTATTATAGGAAATATTCCTCAGCCCATAATCTCCTAGATGATATGGCCTTACCTCCTCATTAGTCTGAGGAAATGTATGTGATTCTTAAATGTTGTGCTTCCCATAATCTGTAGATTATATTCAATTTATCATCTCTTTGTAGAGTGTTTACTATATAACAGTGTATTTTATAAAAGTACTGTATATTGTTTATCATTGATGTTTGTTTAAACAACTTTTCTTTCCCCCTTAAATCTTTGAAGGAAAGACTTTTTATTGTCAGAATAGTTCATGGTAAACTTTGCAATTGCAGATGATAGTGAAAAAAAACCCCAGCGACGCAATCGTAGCCGCAGGCGTCGCTTCAGGGGTCAGGCAGAAGATAGACAGCCAGGTAACTTGAGTGTGGACCTGTTGATAACATCAGGTCACAAGCATGAAAAAATGTCATGTCTGCTTTTAAAAAATATCTATTTTCTACTTAACAGTTGCACACATGTGTGCATATACGTTGAAGATTTGCATTGCATAAATTGTTGACTCAACTAATAAGACACAATAAGTGTTTAATAACCTGTCTAATTGAACTAATATTTTGTCTTGTTCTCCTCCATGTCCCAGCCCTATACAAATAAATTTTATAAGAAGAATATCTCTCCCCACTCCATCTCCCCTTCCCTTCTCCAATTTTGACATAATTGTCAGACTCTTCACATTTGAGATGGAAGGAAGTCTGCTCTGGTCCTCAGGAGTGTGTTCTAGATTGTGATTGAGATGGACTGACGTGTGGGCAGCTTGCATGGTGGTGCCTGTTTATTGGACCTGGATCCAACACCTCATTTTTATGGGCCATTATGATGAGTTTTTTTTTAACCAAACAATGAAGTGTCCCTTTTTTCTAACAAGGCAAATGCATGTTCTGTTATTATGGTGTGTGTGATTCCCTTCCTTTATACTTACTAACCTTTTAAAAATTAATAATACTTAACCTAATTTAAAGAATGCTAACTTATTTAAAAGAAATGATCATGATTTGTACTTTAAAGGAAATTATTTGCTCTGTCTGTTGTTTTGAGCACATTTCTATTTCTTATGTTCAGAGAAATCACATGTATAGTTCCAGTGAAGAAATTGTGTAAGCCAGAAATAAACCCTTTTAAATTCAGCAATTTTTGATTTTTTTCATAACACAGCCTTTCGTGGTTCTCCCCAAATAAAACCTGAAAATGCTAGTACCCTTATTAATTAATCTTAATATTGTGGGCATAAAAATCCATTGCAAAACTGATAAAGCTTTTAAAACTAGTTGAATCATCAAAAGAAGGACCTAAATACAGTTCATGAAATCAAGTTATATGTGGATTCGGGTCCTTTTGATTCCCTTAATTTTGTGATGCAGTTGGGT
>JAJPUD010000459.1:101409-183063 GCA_023553655.1 Myrmecobius fasciatus | reverse complement strand
CCAAATTTGGGAAGACTATTAAAACCATTTCCACCCCCATTTGTGTTAAATCTGTGATCATTGGTCCAGGTGCTTTATTATCTGCCCTGCCCTTTGGTCCCACTCGCCTCCCCTCTTTCCTCCCCCCACTCTTGAGGGCCTGCCCTCAGTCTCTGGGCCCCACCTCACCCCACAGAGGAGAAGCGCCTGGTGGCCTGAATTCCAGGCCTAGGACCCAGACCTGGGAGGAGGTTCCCTGCTAGTGCACATCCACTAAATTGATACACAGCTGTTGGCATCGAACTCTGATATTATTGAAAATAGTCTGGAAATGTTTGCAAGAGCCAGCTTGATGTAGTGGATTGAATCAGCCTGGTCTCATGGACAAGCTGGACTCTAATGCTCTGAGATGTCCTGGCTTGTGTGACCTGGGCCAGTCCCCTCATGACTCAGGCAGGCTTAGGAGTCTGAGGTCCTCCCTCATCTTCTTTCACTACCAGATCACAGACCTCGTTTGAAAAATACAATATGAATGACATGGACGTTCACATCTCTCATTTAACAGTAAAAATGAAACCATTTCCTGTTATCCCTACCTCACTCACAATTCCCTATCTCCTTCAGCAAGGATCTTAAGCTAGGCAAAAGGTGGAATTAGGGATAGATCTCATCCCAAAAGTCTCTCCAAAATGTATCAACTCACTTTTGAAATTGTACATTGGACCAAGCAGAGTTGGATTATCATAAGCAAATATAATTATCTATTTCTTAGGCTTTGGAGACTGGATTTTAGCTGTTTTTGAGAGGGTCCAGTACAGTATATTTAGCTTCTTAGCTAGCACATGGCTCCCTGCCTTGGATGATCAACAGAAAAGTGCCTGATTCTTTGTCTAACTGATCTAACTTCATGTATATCCTATCCATGCATTTAAAGGGGAAAATACTTTTAAAAATTTTCTGTTGAACCTAGTAAAATCAGAGCAGTGTTCCTTTCCTATGACCGAAAATGGAGCCATTATGAAAACTTTTAAGATGACTAATTTTACTCAGAAGCAAGGTTAAAATAGTGTTGGGAATCTTTTTAAAACTGATGTACTTGTGAAGAGATGCATATATTAAGTACATGCAGGCACGCATAAGTCTCCTTTTTATTTGCACATTTGCAATGGAAAAAGTAGGAGATGCTTTCAAAATAGAAATTTTGAAGGTATTTGTGAGCAAAAAAGTGTGGGGTCTTTCCTGTATTTTTAATTTGTAAATTTCCTATTTCAGAGTTTGGAACAAAGGATGAAAACACCAGTACACATTTAAAAAAAAAAAAAAAAAAGACTTGAAATTAGTCAGTTAAAGTTTGTAAATAATTAGGTCGAAGTAATAACAATGAAGACTTTGTGAAAATGAACCAGAAATTAACTTTTTGGGGAAATTTTCCTTGAAATTGGGAAGTGTTTCTTCATTTAATGTTTTTGAGGTAGTCGTTGTGGCACAGCTTATAGGAGAAGCTGATGATATTTCAGAAGACTTGGAATTTTGTTTGTTTTTTATTTTTTTACTTCTAACACATAACAACTGTCTGTAACTGGACAAGCCACCTGATCTCTGTGCCTTGATCTTAAATTAGAAGAGGATAGGATTGCTAATCTCATAAATAAGCCAAGGCAAATTTTGCCCCAGGCATTCCCTTGCAGTGATGAAATCAGTTCTAGACACCCCCAATTCCCCAATTATCTTAATAGACTATCCACTCAGGATATTGTCTGAACCTGAGATTTAATGATAATATGCTCATATTTAGTTTTATTTAAGAGGGTTGCAACTTAATTTTTATGTAGTTTTGGTTTTCATTGTTCACATAGTTAATGGCGCGCGCCGCCCCCCCCGTTTTTTAACAGCCATCATAAATAAGATTCTCTGCGCTTTGGTGTCTAGTTTCTTCCTACATATACATAGCATATTCACACATCCCCTTTGAGATGTCAGCAGTTGTGGGTAAACAATTGCCTAGGAAGTTGAGTCAGTTATTTTGGTTATATCAGGGCATCATGGCAATTCTAGGCTACTCTCTGTGCACAGAACCAAGGGTGACCTTCATGGTCTATCAAGAGTTCAGGTTTGCTTCACATAAGGTCACTGGATTACAGTGCTGGTGCTTTTTCAGTCCCATCATCCCCAAGGCAGCCACAGGTGACAGGACCAGGAGAGTGATTCCAGGATTCCCTTTTGCACTTTTCTTTGATGTGTGCTTTTGCCCGGTGTTGGCCCATTTATTAGCATGTTCTGCAACTGCTTGTGATGCTTATTGTTGGTGTTCCTATATTCCCTGATTTGGATACAGTATGTTGGCATTAAATGGTAAAATATACATGCAAATGTTTCATTTGTGCTTTTTTAAAAGCCATTTAAAAAAAAAAAACTTGCATATCTGTGACAATTTGAGTTTTCTGATTAAATATCTCCTCTTACAAGAATATTGTTCCTGCATCATTATTTTTTGACAAGTGTAAATTTGCAAAACATTGTGCAGGATTTAGCTATATAATTTATTCCTTAAAGTTGAATGGAGGTTTTCAGCTTTTAAAAATGTCTCATTTTAAAAATTCATCAATTAGTATTCATAGAAATTTGTTCTTTTGATTTTGCTGTAGGGTGTAGGAGGTGAATTATTAAGTTTATTAATTTTTGTATTCTGCTCAACGGTTGAAATTAGTGGGGGAGGTTCAAAAAGAGGTTGGCAATTTCTACTGCCTTCACACACTTATGTCAACTATTTTTTCTTCTTCACTGTGGGTTCTGAGGTTGTGGGGGTTATTTTTATACCATAATCCTCAGTCCCCAAACCCTTGCCTATCTGCACATCATCAGCAACAAAACTCTGGCTGAGTACTTGGCAAAGAATGTCTTGCCCACGTTTTCTTCAACTGCCAAAAGCCAGTGTAGATGAGTTTCACATTCCATTAATGTTGGTATGATATGATCCATCCTACTTAGTCATAAAGAAATGCAAAATCTATTATTAGTCCTCCTTCAGTAGTGGAACTGCCCTTTAAATCCAGAACATTTTGGGATGTTCTGTAATATTTCAGTACCTGTAATTTTTCTCTCTCATCTCTAACAGTCACAGTTGCAGATTATATATCCAGAGCTGAGTCTCAGAGCAGACAAAGAAACTTGCCAAGGGAAACTTTGACTAAAAACAAGAAAGAAATGGTAAGCAGAATTAAATCTGTAGCCCCTCCCCCCCTTTCCTCTTTAATTCTCTTTGTTGGATACTTAGAAAGAGTAGGCATTTTTGAGCACCTACTAGGTGCTGGACACTAGGATTACAAATCCAGATGTGTTATATTCTGTTCCCTCATGAAGTTTATATAAATAAGTAAGTTAAAGCATACAAACTTCGTTTCCCTAAGGAAAGGATTCTTTGCTAATGTGCTTAATATCAGGTAATGATTTATTAGGTAAGAATTTTTGGGAGGAAAAAAGTGCAGTAAATTATATTGAAGCACTGTGTTTGTCATTGAGTTAAAACTTGATTTAATTTATCAACTTGGTTATCAAAACCAAACCAAACAAACAACAAAAAAAAAACTCTTAGGGATGAAATGTCCCATCCTTGATTTGGGAAATAAGCTATATGAAAAGAGGAGGCAGTTTTTGGAGTCACAGAGCACCAAACTGATGGTATTCAGGGGCATAATTCAGAGCCATGATTCATTTGCATCACTAATTACTGATGCTACTTGGGACAAGTGATTTGATCTCTCTGGGCCTCAGTTTCCTTGTTTGTGAGGGCATTGGAGGAGGTGATCTGTAAATTTCCTTCCAGCTCTTATGATCTATGCTTCAAAGTATTTCTGTGCAACACCTTCTTAAATAATGAATCTTAGGAATCCTGAAATCTTAGGTTTCAGATCTTAAATATATGTGTATCCTGCATTAACCAAATTTCAACACAGTTTGGATTTACAAACCAGATGAATGAGAGGAAGATTATCCAGTTAACAAAAGTTGTGATTCCTTTTAACAGTGAGTTCTTTACCATATATGCATTGTGATATGTTTTATGACTTATGAGTTATGGTCACTTCTAATCTTGTGAAAGATTAAAAGGCCTTTTCACTGAGGTTGCATTTGATCATTGAGGGTTTGAGCAGGCGTAACTGTCCCAGTGGAAGGTCCGGCCCAGGGGGGTCTGAGCTGGGCAGAGAGAACTTCTTGGCCCTAGACTTTCTGAGTGAGGAGGCAGTCCCAGGTTCTACTTAGGGTATGAGAAAGTGGTGTAAATCACAAGCATTTGAAACACACCTTGTTTGGAGAGCACACTAGATTGTTCCTTGGTTTTCATTAAGCTTGGTGTCAGGTTGGGACAGGGAAGTGATGCTCCTCCATGCTTTTCCTGGTGCCTAGGACACTTTCACAAAGCTCTGTTCCTCCGCCACCCTAGATTACATTTATAACAAAGCTGAAAAAGTTGTCTCCCTTTGGCAGGCAAAAGACGTGATTGAAGAGCATGCTCCTTCAGAAAAGGCTGTCAATGGCCCAACGAGTGCATCTGGCGATGAAGCATCTAAACTGCAGCACGGCCCTGAAGAAGAGAAGTCCAGCATCTTGAAAGAAGAAGAGAATTCTCCTGAGGAAGCCGCTGTGCTCAACGGCGTGTCATAAACTGAAGTTGCTAGTTTACAGTTCTTTTACATTACATTTTACAATAGTGCTCGTACAGCTTGCCAAAGATAGGATATGGATCGCCAGTCTTGACACCGCACTTTCAGTTCCTCCATTTGGAATACAGAAAGGGGAGGGATCCTGAAGAAATCATATGTTAAAACATTCTTTGACACCTACTGTGTTATAAATATATCATCAGATGTGCCTTGAGATAGTATATGTAACATTAAAAAGAATTGCTGGCTATAGGAAATGTTATTTTGTTTTCGAAATATGGCAGAGATGGGGGGAGGGGGGATCCCTAACGTAATATTCTTTATGAAAGCATTAGCTGCTTTTGTTACATTTTTAATAATATGCAACCACTTCTTCACCTGAGGAAAACTAGAACGAAATGCAGTCTAAAATATTTTGCACTGAATTGTAATTTCTCCATTAGTTTAGTCTGGAAACTGGTCTGTTTTAATACATGTTTTTTAAATGCTGTATGTAGAGGAAAAGCTGCAGACCACTGGAATACATTTGTTAAATTCTCAAACTGCAGGGACACTGGGTGATATTGGCAGTGACTGTTCTACATTGAGGCTTTGTTTGGTTTATTTATTAAACTGTACAGTATTTAAAAATCAAACATAGCTTTAGTTAAAACACTAAGCTGAATTAGTCATGTCCATTCAGACATAACCTGAACTACTGAAAAGATCAATTTCCAGAAGGTTTATTCTGTATAAACTACATATGTTAGTCCTTAGTAGAGTATTTTTATTTTTGTTTTGGTTGTTTGATGTGCAATATGTTTTTGTATGCAGGTAGTAAAAAATAAACTTTGATCTTCCATTTGCTGGATTTTAACTTTTACTTTTCTATCCCAGTTGTTCAAAGTCCAAAAAAAAAAAAAAAACCCAAAAAACTATTCAGGCCTAGAGAAGCTTCCCTTTTGCTAATCATAAAAACCAATTTCTAAATTTGATTTGAAATACAAAGCCTTTTATGCAGTTATGGACGTGAATTATAAATTTAAATCTAGATTTAATTTTCTATTGAATTTAAAAATGATTTTTCAGTGCCCTGAAGACAGTTATGTAATTTGTGCCATGAGAAGTTGACTTGAAAATTTTATTCCAGAGAGCAAATTTGAAGATTTGAGTGTGGTGTAGCCATAAAGAGATTCTATTTCTATTGAAATTGTGACTTTCACCTCCCTCACACTCTTTCCCTTCCAGTCCCAGAAAATAATTTACATCTTGGTGAAAATTATTGTTATAGTAGCATTGCAATCCAGCAAATTCATTTTGGAAACTTGATGGAAGAAATCCCATTTTAATTTCTTTTAGATTAAATTGGAAAATTAGTCATTTTAATTGGGCTGATTCTGATTTGGGTCTCTTTCTCTCACCCCCATTCTTTCTCACCTATTCTCCTCCAGAAATTGAATTTCATATTAGATGAAAAGAATTTGATTTTTTTTAGAAAGTATGTGAAAGTTATTTGAAACAAAAGTTTGTATTTGATGTAATAAGTGAAGCATATATTTTTGAGATCACTGATTGGGAGATGATCCATCTGTAAATCAATGGCTTAATCATGTAATTTTTTTTTTTTTCCCTTCACTATCCTCTATTAGGAAAATAACCAGATTGACCAGTAGACATGTGAATGCTTTTTCCATTTCTTCACGTGAATGTTTGGATTGTTATCTGTTAGAAATGTTCTTAAAATAAGTTAATCAGACTTTAGAGCATTTTGAGACCTTACATATATTAGGCTCTCTACTTAACTGCCCCATATTTTTTCTCTTTATTAAAAAGGAATTTTTAACGTATTTTTCAGTTGCCAAATATCCTACTTTTAAAGTCTTTCTGCCCCTTAAGCCACTTAATCATTGCTAATCTGTCTTTCTAAAACTTTTATCAGAAAATGCAATTATGAAATGGGTCTTCCCTTTTGTCCTGGAAATTGTTAGGATTTCATAGAGGCAGTTTCCCAGGGTTCATGACCTGGCTGCAAAAGTGGAGAAACCACACTGACAAATCAAATTAGGGCTTGATGTCTGGCCTTGGATTGCTCAAGTCACTTTTTCCTGGACTCTTGGGGTCTATCATTGATGTTGTGTGGTTTGTACTTTTTACAGGCTTGGAAAACATGGTATCTTAAAACTGGACTTTAAAAGCTTCAATTATTTGAAGTTAAAACTAACTTGGTTTAAAAACAAAACAAAAAAAAAAAACCCTTTATTTGACCCTAGTTAAAAATTAATAGTTGCGGGCAGCTTAGTGGTATAGTGGATAGAGCACCAGCCTGAAGTCAGGAGGATCTGAATTCATTAGCCTCAGACATGTTGGTCACAATTTTCTTGACACAAAACAGTTGATGGGCATGTTTGTACTATTTAAACAGACTTGAGTTACTGCCATCCAGTACTGACTGCAGAGACTGCACTTGGTTTCAGGAGGGTTGGGAATGGGGAGGGGAAGTTCTTCACTGTTAGAGGAAAACTGAATTCGTAATCTGTCTTTTTAAGTTTACCCACCAAAATATTGGCCAAATTCATTTTACTTTTAAATTTTTATTGCTATTCTCCCATCTTTGCTCCTCACCTTGCTCAAGTTATAAATGAGCTATAAAATGGGTAGGGATCCTTATCTGGAAACAAGGTATTGTGAATTCTGCCCCCACCGCCTCCTATTCTCCTCACTTCTCCATGGTTTACCGGCAAAGTATGTTGGATCTGGAGTTGTGAGAACTCATTTAGATCACCTCAAACGGAACCACCATCTCTGCCACAAAACGTATTCAGCCTTTTTTTTTTTCCCTCATGGAATACTCCTGTCAATATGAACAAGTTTAATTCAAAGAAAGAATGTTCATAAATTCAAAATATGAAATGCATAGGAAACATCCTATTGAAATGTTACATGAACCCCAAGTTAAACCTCCCTTTGGCCTAAAATGAGAGAGTATCACCAAGGTTCTAGCTATGAATCCTCTAACCTCGTGGGTGTCAAGGCTGGTAAGAATTGTGAAGCGGGTTTTGTATCTAATATGAAAAACTGAATTAAGGAAATTGTAGGATAGCTTTTAAATCCATAAATTATCTAGGATGGTCAAAAGTAAGACAAACACTTCAGCTACAGATGGCGATCTGAGGAAAGCTTGACAAGCCTTGACATAGCACTCAGTGAAATCAGAGTCAAAATATTGAACCTCAAATCAAACTTCGGAAAATTGTTACAGTGCAAAAGAGGACTGCATTTCCTTGGTTTTGTATTTTGGAGAGAGTGGTCATTTAAAAATGGGTGTGGGAAGGGCTTGAAGTGGCTATCACTCCATAGGAGGTCTTTACCCAGCTTTTCGGTTCTGAAACAGAATAATTCAGTTAGTTTGGGGTGTTGACTAGTGACTGGTCTCCTTCATGTCTTACATCAAATACCATCCATATCCCTTTGTCCCATTGGTTGGTTATTTCCCTAAACTAGAATCAATGGGTCCTAGGAATCCTACACTGGAAAAACATGCTTAGGACATATGTGCTTTGTGGTGACCCCCACCTCTCTGAACTTTCAGGGGAGCAAATAACACGGTGATGTAGGTAGTGAGACTTAACATCCATGTCAAATGTCTGTTGGTGCTGTTTGTAAGATCACTGAGGAATTCATTTCAATTAATCCCCTTCCCCCCAATAAAAAGCAAAAAAATAAACTCCGATTATAAGATCCCATTGTTAAATGGGAGAAACAACACGAAAACATTTATAAAGAAATTTATACAGTATAAATTAGAGATTATCCCAGAGGGAAATCCCTAAAATTAAGGAGGTCCAGGAAGGACTTCTTAGAGAAGGGGCTTCACAGAAGGCCAAGGAAGAGCATTGCCCTGAAGAGGGGCAGTTAATGAAGACCCAGAGGAAAGGGTGCATCCAGGGCAGTGGGAGAAGAGAAATCTGTCTTCCTTGGACCTTGTATTTGTGGGGGCTTTGATTTTCTTGAGCTGTTAACTTTGTCTGAAGATTTTCTCCACAAATGCTGCTGCTTCAGTAGTTGGTTAAGGAATTGGAAGCGTAAAGGGCCACAAGCCAAGATGTCAGGAGTGGGGCTTGAATCCTGGGAGTTCTCTTGGCTCTGTGCAGCCTCCTTCGGAGCCACCAACACCTCAAAAATTCTCTTGAGGACAAATATTTTCCATTTATCCCATCCACAACTGTAATTTGTTATAGTAAATTGGTTTTGGAGAATGTGGTTTCAAATCCTGGTTCTGTTAGGTGATATCTAGTGTTGACTCCACAGTCTCTCCAGGCCTTCAATTTTCTTATCCAAAAAAGGGAAAAGAAAAAAAAAAGAGGTCTTTGGGATTAGGTGCCTACAAAGATTCAAACTTTAGTCTTGAAACTCGGAAACATATTTGAAATCATATGATGGTTCTACAAACACTCCAGCTAGAGAACCCTTGATCAGTTTTATTTTAGTGGCCCTTCTCTGCTTTTACCTGCTGCCTTTCACCCTTCCTGAGCCACTCCCACTTGGTCTACTCATTGCTTCAAAGAATTAAAGTGTGCTTATTGGAGAACTATTTCATAATCCTTTTTGTTTATTTAATTCTTCCTTTCCCCCCAAGTCCCCTTCCATTTATCCCATTCTTGGCTTCCCAAGGCCTTAGACCTTACCTTAATGCAAAGTGAGCCTTAACTCACTTTGTAAATCATGATATGAACTCTCCATCTCAAAGTCTTGTCTTCATGTTTACTTGTCTCCAGAAAAGATTTCTATGAATATTAACTCCTCTAGCAGCTGAGTTCATTCACATCTATCGTTATACCATTCTCTTTTTGTTCTCCAGCTAGAACCATGCTTAGATTTCCCATGCCCCAAAAATCGATCAGTTGATCAATTCATAAACATTAAGTGCCTATTGCATATAACATCAAGTGCTGTGGATGTTGGAAGGAAAAAAAGGCCCTGCTGTAGAGAATTCAATGGAGAACACAACATGCAACAAATAGGCAAAGCAAACTAAATACAGGATAGGAAATAATGCATAAATTAAAAATGATTTTTATCACCCAGATCTTAGCACAGTTATAGGTACTTAAGTGCTGAATTAATGGCATTTATGAATTGATTTGCAGTCAGTCTAGCATCTGATTCATTGCTAAACTTTTTCAAAAGAAGAGTTGCTTTGATCAACTACATTTCCTAGTGTAATACTGCCTGTCCCTGAGAATCATTCCTTTATAGTAAAGAATTATATATATATATATATATATGTATATATATGTGTGTGTGTATGTGTGTATGTATATGTGTGTATTTTGTGGTGGTTGTTAGAGAAGGCTAAGAGGCAGTGCTGTACACCCATAGTCCTCCATTTCTGCAAATAAGGGGGGTGCCTTCTCATATCTCTTCTTGGGCCAGGTCATTATTTCTGCCACATTCAGTTAATGGTGCTGTTCTTTTTCACATGGTCATTTTCTATTTTCCTGCTTTCTGCTTACTTTCTTGATGGTGGTCTTAAGTCATCATGTCTTGCTGTGTTTCTCTGGTGACCATGCTGCAAAACTTCATCCACATTTCCATCTACTTCCTTATCCTCCCCCCCCCCCCCGAATTTTTCTGCATTCAATGCTGAGGTGTGATTTGATCTTTTACCAAAGAGTTGATTGCCAAGTCGAACTCTCCAATTTCAAATCCTTCCATCCCTGAAATCTCAGAAATTCTCTTCCTGTTTCCTGGAGAGATTTTCGGGTCATTTCCTCCTCCCCAAAGGCCTCAAGGAGTGAGTCTCAGCTATTCCCATAATTGCAACTATCCCTTCCATATAATGGAATTTCTTTTCAAAGGGGGGAGGGGGGAGGGGGGAGGGAGGGAAGAGGAAAGAGCAGAACTAGCATATCCAAAATCTGACAACATGGGCAGTGTTCTGTGGCTCTGGATCATCTCCCCGACTGTCCCTTTGCCCCAACCTCTGCTAAGGAGCAAGGGAGGCATTTTTGTCCTATCTTTTAACTGGGGCCAAGCTTATTCTTGGTGATTTTGAACTCTCACGGGGCAGTTGTTCTGTGTTGATTGTTCCTTTTGCATTGTTGTAATCATGTGTAATTGTCTTGACCTTAGCTCAGCTTGTTTTAGATCACTAATTCCTTTGTATTTCACTGTAACCAACTATCATTTCCATGCTTATGGCCAACAGATTCAATATTGTTTGGTTTGGTTTCTGTGAGGCAGTTAGATTAAGTGACTCTCCTAGGGTCACCCAGCTAGGAAGCATCCAGCATCTGAGGTCCCATTTGAACGTGCTGTCCCAAAGTCATCGCTAGCTCCAACTTCTCTCGAGAGCCAGGCTTGGCTGCCAACTTACTGCTCCACCTTGGCTGGTGTAGTATGATCCAAACTCAATGTGCCCCCAATAAAACGTTCACCCCAGAAACTAGCTTTTCATTCCCACCTCTCCATCCTCACCACCAATTTCACCTCGGTATGGGACCTTGCCAGGTTTTCACCAAAATAGTTCTCACACTGTAGTGATGTTACCTCTATGACATTGCTCTGCTCCCACCTTCCCTTCTTCAACAGATTGATCACAGAACCTTGGTTCTGGAAGCATCTGTGCCAGATGGCTTGGGTCATACCTGGGCAATTTAGAAAGAAATCTGCCCTTGTGATTCAGAAGTCCAAGACTAAGGAAGCCCAGAAAGCTGGAGACTATGTCAAATGATCTTTTCAAGCACCTGGCACGTCTAACCGAGAAAAGAGAAGAGCTATCTTCAAGCATTGAAAGGGCTGAGAAGAGTTAATTTTTTTTTTCTCTTAACTAGGTGATGTGGAAGGCTGGGAGTCGAAGGGAGGGAGACCTGAGTTCTTTGGAGGGAGAGCTAGACCCCAAGTGGGATGAACTGCATCAAAGGTATCGGGTTCTCCTTCACTGGAGGTCTTGAAACCTCATGGATATTACAGGAACATATTCCTTTTCTGGTGAAGTTGGACAAGATGATTTTGGAAAGCACTTATAACTATTGGAAAGTCTTTAAACAAAGTCACATTAAGTACTTACTATGTGCCAGCCACTGGGCTAAATAAATGCTATTTAGGAGCTAGTAGGACTAATTCACATGAACTCCCTTTCAACTTGGAAGTAATCGTGACTCCATAATTCATCCTAAATATGACCTTAATGTGCTAACTCTGTCATCTCAAAAGCTGTGTTTACTCCCCATTGCCTACTGAATTAAGCATGTATTTATTAAGCACTTTCTAGGTACCAGACATCTGCCAGAGTTATGAGGATAAAATGAGATATTTGCAAAACACTTAGGAAACCTTAACACAATTACTATTATCTCAGAGAAGAGAGATGGGAGTAGGGGAGGGGGAAGAGATCAGGAGAAGCCTCTAACGGAAAGTAAGATTTAAACTCAGACTTGAAAGGAGACAGAGGTGAAGATTAAGAACATACTAGGAATGAGGAACAGTCACTGAAAATGCAAAGCCTGCATTTGGAAGCCTGCCTATCAAAATTGAGGAACTATAAGAAAGTCAGGATCTAATCCCTGGATCAAAGAATTACATGTAGGGATGTAAAATATAAAAAGATTGAAAATGTTGAATGAGCCAACTTATAAAGAGCTTCGAAAGCCAATCATGATTTCATATTTGATCCTGGAGATAATAGGAAATAACTGGAGTTTTTCTTTTGATCAATCGAGTACCCACTCCCAACCAGCAAAATGACTCTTCTCCCCCTCTCATCTGGGGCCTAATTACATGAATCCCCCTGTGAAAAGTCCAGGAGGTCTAAAACTGGAGAATAAAAACAGTGCCTACTATCCATGACCTTGGAGTTGTAACAGGGATTTGTAAAGTGCACAAATCACATTGGATTGGATGGATTCCCAGAAATGAGCCCAAAGTGCTCTAGGAACATTTAAAGAAGGAAAACCTCCTCAGGTGAGGAGCATTTTGTACATTTAGTCGTGTAAATTGCCTCCAGGAATTATTTGAATGAAGACACTCACCTCTTTCCAGCATTTACCATTCATTGCTGATGTAATAAGCACTAGGCACTGTGTTAAGTGCTCCAGAAGTAAAGGCAAAATATAGAAAATATAAAGTAAAAATTATAAAATAAATTATAAAATAAAAAATATAAAAAAGCCCTCCCCTCAAGGTGCTAACTCTTCTGGGAGAAAATAACACATATGATGAGAAATGCAAAATTCCTGCAGAGTAAATGCAAAGGAGTATGGGAGGGGAAGTGTGTAACAACTGACAGGAATCAGAAAAGACCTTATTGTCACAGGTGGGATTGGACCGAGTGATTTTTAGTTAGGGATTCTAAGAGATGGAGGTAAAAGAACAACAGAATCCAGACATGGCTGGCCGTCGGCCTCCTTAAGGCACTGAAATGGCAAATGTAATGTTCATGAGGGTCACCAAAGAAGCCAGTCTGACTGGACCACACTTGTGTGAAAGGGAATTATGTTCAGTAAATCTGGAGTGACAGAGTCTGGAGCCAGTTGGTGAAGACCTAGAAAAGTCAAACAGGAGTTTGTAACCGATTAAGCCTAGAGGCCATAAGAAGTCACTGGAACGTTATACTTCAGTTAGGGGGATGTCCACTGGCCATGAAGCAAGTGCTTGGGAGTGCTTGAGAGCATGGTCAGATATCGAAGATGTCAAGGCTTGGCCATCATCCCAATCCCCATTCAACCAGGGGAAGTCTTCACCTGCTTGGGGTAAAGATTTGTCTATCTCAAATACTATCTGTGTGATCTTGGACAAGTCATTTGATCTCTGTTTGCCTTAATCTACTAGAGAAAGAACTGGCAACTGCCTCTAGGATCCTTGCCAAGAAAAGCCCCCGGACAATATTGGTGTGCTACGTGGTCCATGGGGTCACAAGGCAGATAGAACTGAATGAGCCAGACTTCCAGGCATAGGAGCAAGCCATTGGAGAAGCCTAGAATTAGGAGATGGAGGCCGTCACTGGACGCAGGTATACAATGTGCAATGGAGAAGCTCCAAGAGAGGTGACTAGCGGTCTATTCATGAATAGAGAGGACCTACCCAGCCCCATGAAATCATGGCTTGTCAAGCGGAAGGATTTTGGAAGTCATTATGCCCTTTCATCTGAGGGGCTGATGCCCTTTCTCAAGGGATGCCTGACTGGTGCCATCAGGACCTAGATACAGGCTGTGATCCCAAGCATGGAGATCCAGGGATTCTATTTTGGGAAAGTTACGCCACCAGAGCAGCGTTGGAGGCGACTTGTACCACTTGCCCAGACACGAGTGTGCCGGCCTTGCTGAGCTGTTGGCAGAGATGAAAGGTGAAAAGGATCGGAGGCCCGGCCAGGAGCTAGCTGGCTTCAGGGAACCTGATACTTGTCAAGGCCAGTTCTGACCTCTGTCCTTAGAATCCTGAGGCCCACAAGCCTTAAGTAGCACCTGGAGTGCCTTGATGCCTTGCCCTGCAGGGTCACACTTTATTTTCCAAATGTGGAAAGTCAGACTTAGAGAACTGCAGTTTTGTTATGAACATAGTTTGCTCATTTCCTTTGTGACCAAAAAGACAGATGATATCATATGCTTTGTTTCCAAAAAAGCAAGTTTCAGAGCCCATCACAGTTTCCTTGACACATCTAAACTGGTGATTACAAGGATGGCTTTAGCTCTCTGCATCACCTTGATGTGCTAACTGAATGATCAATAAACATGGTCAGCCAGTATTCCTAAAGCCATTATCAACCTCCTAGTCAGAAAAAAAAAATGGCTCCCCATCACTTCCAGAATCAAATACAAAAATACTCTCATTCAAAGCCCTTCGTAATTTCCCAGCCTTCTTACACTTCTCTTCTTTCCACTCTGAGATTTAAGGACACAATCCTCCTGTTTTCTCAAAAAGAAAACTCAATCCATGCATTTTCACTGGCTGTTCCCCTAATTCCCCCCTAGAAATCTCTCCTCTCTCACTGTCACTTGCTAGTTTCAAGTCTTAATTGAAGACCCACCTTCTGCAAGAATCCTTCCAAGTCCTCTTAAATCTTAGTACCTTTCCTCTGAAATGATTCCCATTTGATCTCAGCTATATTTTGCTTGTGTGTAATTGTTTACTTGTGGTCTCTTCCCAATAGAACATGAGTTCCATGACCTGGGCACATTGTAAGCACTTTAGAAATGCTTTTTCATTTATTCATTTGCTGTTTTCAACTTCTTTAAGTAAATTAGGCAGTTGTAGTATAGCAGAAAGGAACATGGACTATGGTTTCAGTCCTAACTCTGCTAATAAAGGCTCACCTTTTCTGACCACACTTGTCCCTGATAAAAAGTATTTTATAACAGTTCTCTGAAGCAAGTCAACCTTGTTAATCACCTGCAGCCTTTTACAAACATCACATACCTTTCCTTTGCAACTCTTCTGATAGATGATTTTCTATGTTTCAAGCTAATATGGAAGCATCAAGAGAATACTGACCTTTTAAAGAGGAAATAGTGTGACATCAATGAAAAGACATGTAGTTGTTTGGTCATTTTTTAGTTTTTATGAAAGGGTATTGATTGGGAAGATTACGCAAGAACACGTTACACAACATCCAACAAGCTTTGCTCTCTCTCCAAAGTTTCCTGTGATCTCTCATTTGCCAAATCTGTTGCCCTTTTTCTCCATCTTCATCTTTCATGACTTTTATGTAGCCTGATAGGGCCCATCTCACTCTAGATTTTTGACACTATTTTCTCCTGGTTCTCCATCTATCCGACTCTCTTTTTCAGTTGCCTTTGCTTGATATTCCAGACAATGTCGATTAACTGTGGTTGCCCTCTAAGGGTCTGCCCTGGGATCTCCTCTCTTCTCCTGTATACTATATCACTTGTCGATTTTATCAGCTTTTATGGGTTCAATGATCATCCTATGGAGATGATTCTCAGATCTAATTTTAGAACTTATCCTTCATCCCCAGCTTCAATCTTCTATCACCAGTCGCCTATTAGACATCTCGAATTGGATGTCCTATAGGCAACTTAAAAGTAACAAGTCCAAAATATACTCATCTCCCTCCTCCCCCTGCCCCAAACCCTCCCATTTTGCAAACTTATACTATCCTCTAGTAAAAGTAGAACACCCTAACTGATGGTCTATCACTGCTGGGGATATCATCATGATCTCAGTTAAACAGATTTTAAATTTTCACTGTCATCCCCAATGCCTTACTCAAACTAGTCTCCTTTCTGCCTTCACAGTCTCTCATGTATATGCCCTTCTCTCTACTCACATAGCCATCATCTTGGATCGGCCCTCCTCAACTCTGGATGATTGCCAGGAACTTTCTGGTTGGTTTTCCTGCCTCCCTTTTCCCCACTACACTTCATCCTCTTCTCAGCTATCAAAGTGATTTCCCCAAAGTCTAGATCTGTGTCAACTTTCCCTAGCTGGGAAAATAAGCTCCTTGAAGGGAGGGACCTTTCTTTGTATCCTCAATGCTGACACATCTTAAATATTTAATAAATGCTTGTTGACTGATTGACGTCCCCCGAAATGATTCTCATTTTCCTCTCTGCATTATATAACATAGCCCCTTGGGAGTATATGTGGGCTCAAATTGAGAATACAGAAGTAGTGAGGTACAAATACATGTAGGGAACACATGGGACCAAAGGGGTACCTCACAAATTCAGACTTTGAAAGCCCTTTTCTCCCTCTTTGGAGTCCCCACAAGAATTTATTTGGGGTGAGACATTGATGATGAATAAATGAGTCATTCTCTTAATCTTCAGGGCTGGGTCAGGCAGATGGCTTGGTGGCTCCTCTGGTGTCTCACCAGACTAGGCTGCTGCTCTTACAGTTGTCACAGGTAGGAGGGTTGGGGAGAGCAATATCTGATGGTTTTTTATCTTCTCGTTTAACCAGGATATTCATTCAGTTAAATTCAGGAAACAATAAACACCAAAGAACAGAATCAACATGCACTCAGACGTGTCAATGTGGTGGGAGATAGGAGCATGCAGGTGTGCAAGTATAATCCAAGCTGTGTTTGTCCTATTTAATCTTAGACCTAACTCATTTTCAGGCTCCAAAGACTAAGACAGATGTACCAGTAGGTTAATTTATTGGGTTGCCCAGCCAACTGTATGCCACGATCTGGTCAATACTCATTTTTTTAAAAATCCACTTTATTTTTCTTTTGTGAATGGGTAGTCTGCTATTTTTTGAGTGACTGTTCTTTGTCCTTCATTCTTGAAGACCAGTGATAGATATCAGGAGGGTGATGTCTGAGTGACTATGAATTTCCTTGAAGAGGCCCTGTATTGATTCCAAATTTCGATGCAAATCACCCTTGAGTGCATCCATAGAATCTCTACAAAGAAGTCTCTCTTTGGACTGGGTGTGAGAGCTGCTCCATTACAGTGGCAAGCAGTTTAGGGGATTACAGATCTTATTCTATGGCTACCTTAATGGTTTTACTCAGTAGATCCCTGAACACTTATTTCAGGGATTAAGGCTGTTATGGAATCTTGTATAACTTTTTATATGCTAAACAGAGAAAAGAGTAACACTTCTACAGAGAAAATGTGGAAATTTGCATTATCAAGTGCTGTGTAATTATCCAATAGGGACCAAGCAGTTTTACACTCTTTATCTCTCAATAAAATGTGTGACTATGAAAATGTCTGCTGCAAAAAACCAAAAGCCCCCGTATACAAAGCTTATGTAATTCTCCCCCTTCCCAGGCAACTGGGGTTAAGTGACTTGCCCAGGGTCACACAGCTAGGAAGTATTAAATGTCTGAGGTCAGATTTGGAACGCAGGTCCTCCTGACTTCAGGGCTGGTGCTCTATCCATTAGTTTATGTATTTCTAGTGGGGCCAATGTTTAACAACTGGCACTCTTAAAAAAAAAAAAAAAACGCACCATACTTTTAAATTGGACCTGAGTTAACATTTTTCAATTACTTTCTTAAGTCTCAAAAATCAACAAAATAAGTTAAGCCAGGATTTGTAGTGTTTCCTCATTTCTGAGGTGTAAATGCTCACACTGAAAATTTAACAATTGGCTCTATTCAAGCTGGGTCTATCTTTTTCAGGTATTCAACTAGGACTGTTGGTTATCAATACCATTTATATTTAAGGGTATAAACTGATGAATAAATACTATTTCCATATCTCAATCAGCTCCTCCATACCTCAGCTTACTCATCTAAATATCAATAAAACTTTAAATAGCAGCAAAACAGATAAAATCTAATTGATATTTGCAATAACTTACTGAAGTTAAAACATGAATTTTAAAAAACTAAACATCACTGCTGAAGTTAAGGTTTCACTGAACAAGTTATATTCCTTGCTATTTTGCTGAATTTAGAAAGTGTGTCTGTATGGTAATAAGGTTTTGCTATAGTATGGGAGACTTGAAACAAAATTCACTTATATATTTACTGGTATTCTCAGCAATGTGGTAATCATCTCCAGTGCTGCCCATGACAGTCCAATTATACCTTTTTATACCACAGGACTCTTGTTCATATTTTCCTGGGAATTTTCCACAAAAGGTCCTACCAGTGTTCTCATGTCTCCCTCTCAACATCTAAAGCACGAAGTTCTCCGTTTTCCCCAATATCTAATTACATCCTTCATATCTATCCTTTCTTTTGCACAATTCTTCACTTTTAATGTGTGAAGCTTCTCATATCACATTTCCTTCAGATCATTTGCAATTTCATTTCTCAAGTTTCAGGGTACTATGAAGTATAACTATATTGTATCATCAGAAGGATAATGATGTTGAAAAAATTTCAGGAAATCCTTTGGGCTCATTAAAAACATGGCCCAATTCCCCAAAGGCAAACCACTTTGTCCTGTTCAATTCCATGCCCAAGTCACTATTTTACATATAGTCACTGTTCCAAGATATATATATATATGTGTTGGTGGGAGTTTTATGAATTGTCCAGCTTGGTCTGGTCAATAGACTTTTTTCATTCACTTGATTCTGCCAAACTCTTTCGAGTAATTCTGGTTCTCATTTAGGAGGCTCTACAATGTTCCAGGGTTTAATGCAATCAGTACAATGTCACTGACAAATAGGAACATCTGGAGAATTTCATGATCTAGGGAATGTCTTTTCTATTTGGACCCCCTCTATAATGGCAGTAATTATGTTTGATGAGCCTCTATCTCCATTTTCTTTCTTGCTCGACAATAATCGGGGTAGACAAAGTTTTCTTTCACGTCTTTCAAGAAACAATGGAAGACACTGTCAGAGGAATGCCTTCAAGTTGGCATTTTGTAATCAAATGTCTTTTTAAAAAATGGTTCACAAACAGTAAGTGCAGTGAGCTCTTACATTCCCTACACTTTTTAGTCAATCATATGACTGACCATACAGAGGCAGGTTGCTATAGATTACGGTTTGCAAAAACCTGCTTTCTTCCTTCTCAGACCTTGACCAAAAACAGTCTTGATGCTCAAATGGATATTATCATGAGTTAATAATTTATATCCATCTATAAAAATCACTTAAATTTTCAATTCCCTAGACAGCTCTGCAGGCCTATAAATTTCAGAGCAAATGCTGATCTGCATTGGTTGTGAGAGAGAACTGGGAGTTCCAAAAACACTAAAAAAAAATCAACTATTATTAAAAAAATACCTACGCCTTCATCACTAGCTTGTTATAAGGATTAGATGAGACAATATATGCAAAGTACTATAAATATCGGCTACTGTTATTCTTAGAATTGTTTAAGCCCCGAGTCTTAGTTTTCCTTTAGAACCTGCCAGTGAGATACAATTTAAGAAATGTTTGGAAGTTTTAAGGCAAATGTCATGGCAACATTAGGGCTCCATATCACTGACTCTAGAGTGACGGCTAAGAGGGCAGCAAGGGCCAAATTGTTAACATGTTCCCAATGGCCCTTCAAACACTAGGGCTTATACCCCAGGGTCAGGACTAATGGATAATGTAAGCCTCTAGCCCTGGTTTCCTATGTCCTGTTGCTAGGGTAACAGGTGCACAGCACTCCCCATCCAGCCTAGATTCTGTAGCCCTGGCAACAAGAGACAGGAACAACTGGGCTCAGGTTATCTGAGGTTCCTAGTATCCAAGGTTACCCTCAGCCCAGAATTCCTTGGGTAACCAAGAACTTACTATAGCATCCATTAGGTTTTGTTTGCCCTGAATTTGCATTCTCTTTTTACCTAATTTCCTTCATTCCCTCTCCCTAAAAATCCTCCATTCTTTAAATATCCCCAGATTTCTTCTTGATTTTCTTTGAAATTTTATTAATGTGTATCAGATAATTTCATCTGAACACCATGCCTTTGAGAATTGGAAAGTGAAATGTTTAGATTATAGGCTCACTGACAAAATTACAGAATTAATTCTGTTACCATAACTAGTGAAATATACTGATGTTTCATGCTATTTAAAAGTAGACAATAAACATGGGTTAACATTTAACTCTGAGTATTCCAAGAGAGTGATTCTGTTTTTCTTTCAAATAATTCAAGTCTTGCCCTTTTAGCACCGACATTATAAAATGTTTACTTTAAAAAATAAAAATCCCACTGGAGAAATTCTCAAACAGTGCAAATCTCAAACTTGGGGTGCCTTGGGCCCTGACAGCCTACATTTCTAGCTTGATCTTTGCTACCTCCATATCAATTGTCTCTCCACTCATACAGCCATCACTCTGGTAAAGCCACATCCATTCACACACCAGTAGTCTAACTGGTCCCCCATATAGCTAAGACTTCCTAAATCCCAGACTTGACCTTGTCATTTTCATATTCAACAAATCTCAGTGGCTCCTTACTACCTCTGGGGTCAAATAGAAAATCCTGTTTGGCACTTAAGGCCTTTTACAACCCACCCCCAAACTACTTTTCCATTCCTACAGGCATTCCTCTTCCTGTACTCTAGCCTTTTGCTGTTCCCCACCTTCACTGCTTTGTGTCTGTAAAGCTTTCTAATGCCATAGAAGCTCTAATTTCCTTCAAAGCTTGGCTCAGAAGCCATCTTCTAGATCAGGCCATTTTGAGCCTCCCTTTCCCAAAGGAAAGGGAACCTTCTCCTCAGTTTATTATACGACTTGAGGGTTTGTCCTTTTTCGATCCCGTTATCCTTAGGCCCCAGCACAGTGTTTGGTTCATAGGAAGCTCTTATTGATAGGACGTGTAGAACTTGTGTCTGCCATCATGGCCATTGTGAGCTCCAGGTCACCAGATCCTGTGCCAGAGAGGGTTTCTCTGAAGATGTAATCAGTATACTGCACAGGTCATCTGATGAACATCAATCAGTTCCTGCGTGTCCTAAGAGGCTACTGTGGTTACCGAGGGAACAGGGATATTGTTCCTATACTAAGAGGCCTCAGACAGCTGTCCCTTCCTGGTTGAGTCTTACTTTGCTTTCTATTTCCAGTCACTTGTCAGTCTGTTAGCAGCAGCTAGATTTGGCTGTTAGTAAAAGCCAAACAATGAAGTTTGGGCCATCAGCAACTTTCATTTGGGTTACCAGTACATTCATTTTCCATATGGCACTTGACAGTAGGTTTTGGCAAAGCACCTTGCTTTTTGCTGATTTTCAAGGGTCCTTTGAATGATCAAAATCACCACTTTCTTCCCCTCTCCATCTCCTAGTAGGATTTGCTCAGTATTTGTATTAGTGTATTTCTTTAAGCACTCATAGAAACATACCAGAAGACCTAACTTTCTTGATTCACTAAAGCCAGAAATCTGAGCAACAAACCTATTTAATGGCTGGTCACTTACCCTCTTCCATTCAGGTTCAGCTCAGCCCAGATCAGAGAAACATGTGTGCTGATTAGTATGGACCTTATCTAGTCCAAACCCCTTATTTTAAAACGAGGGATCAGAGATGAAGGTTTTTCAGGAACCAAGGTCTTTGGACTCCCCAGTCCAATATTTCTACCACGCCTAAGACGCTTCAGATCCCCAAGTGGACCCTTAATGGGCAGAGACAGACTAGTTAGGTAGTTTCAGCAGATAAAGGCTGCTTACAGAAGGAGATTTTAGCATGCACTGAAGAAGCTACAGGCCCTTGTTTAGTGCATGGAGCCTTGGCCAAGAGCAGTGCCTAGAATGACTGTCATGGCCATGCCATGTTTTCTGCTGTGTGTTCTGGAAATTTAGGCTCCTTGTAAGAGCCCTTAAAGGAGGGAAGAGGAACAGAGGTAGAGGCTTATGGTGAGTTGTAATTATGAAACAGCTCTTGCTGTTAAACAGCTTCAGTTTCACCCACAGAGGTACCATCTCAACCCTGGTGACTCTCCTTCTCTGGGTTTCTACAAAAATCCTTTCTAAGGACACAAATCAATATGCACTAATAGTGAGCCTTTTTTACAAAGGCATCAGGCAGTCACATTTTAAAAGTTTAAACTTACTACAAGAACCTGAAATGGCCTTGATCTCTACTAAAGTTCCTTCCAATAATAAAAATTCTATGATCTTATAATCATAACCATTACAGAAGTCTCCCCTAAAGTTATAATCTGGTGCTTCATCATGGCCTGATTTCAGATTTCAGAAAAGTTCATCATGAGATTGGCTACAGGATGAGGAAAGGATGAAACGTTCTGCTTTCACTGACTGGCATCAGTGGAAACAATGCCCACCCTGCTGGAATCACAGATACTTACTAATCCTTAAGTACATACTATTCCTCACAAGTCACCAGCCTGACATACTGTGCCTCATTAAGTCCAACTTTGAGGTTTCCCAAGACCTTCCCTGACATTTTGTCCATTTACTCTATATCTTGCTGAAGTTGAAGATGGGCTTTCTTCTTGAAAAAATTGTTGCAGTGAAAGGAAACTTTTGATTTTCTGTGGTATTACATGTACATTCACTAATCTCTGCTGGATCACCTTTATTTTAAGCCTGCTCCTGCTAGTATAAGCAGTGGATACACGCCTGCATGAACTGCATGATTATCAGATCTTGGTATAGTTTTGATTTATTATGTTTTTTCTGTATTAAATTTATTCTTGGCAAAATCTTAATTCCAAGTTCTGATATTGTTACCTAATATCTATCCAGTTGCTTGTTCAAAGAAACAAGATTTATGTCTGCCATTATCCCAGATCTGAAGAAAAGGTAGAATCCAAAGTATCTTTTTGGTTTGCTCTTACGGTTGTCTCCTTTACCTCCTCCTCGGGGGGGGGGGGGTATTGTTCTGTATGTCTCCAAAGTACAAACTGAACATAGAAGCAAAGTGGAAAAGCTGGAATTTTCCTAATCTTTTAAAATTAAGTAAATAAAATATGAATTCTCAGACCAGATACGTCCTTATTCAAAGTTTGCAAAACAAAAATGACTTTTTCTGTGCTTTCTCCAAATATTGTTTCTTTCAATTCTGGATAATCTGCTTTAATAAATTCTATAGCTAATTATATTTAAGTGATAAAAAGTAAGAGATAACTCAGGTATACCACAGAAAATATTGCTATCCAAATTAGAATACTTCTATTTGTATAGGTCATTTGGGGAAGTTCATCATTATCCTTTGCATACTGCAGGGATCCACTTGCACAAGAGGCATTGGTTTCAAAAGGTTGGAATAGTACCAGATTGTGATGGCTCCTCACGTATTCAGTTACAGACACACACAATAATTGGCAATAATTGGCATGGGGGGAAGGAAAGGCCAAGCCTTACAATTCCTCAAGTTATTTTCACCTGTTACCAACGTTTGTTGAATAACATGTCAGAGCTGCACAGAGTAGGTTCTTTTATCACCAGAGGGAATATTCACGTCGAAGAGATTGGATGCACTGAACCTCACAAATCCCAGTAGAAAGTACCAATAAATTTTGTGATTCCAATGGCTTGAATTTGACAAGTTTGGTTTCCTCCTTCTCCTTAGTACTGTTCAAGCTCTTATGGATCTCTGGGAAGGGGAATTTTACACATGAATGAATTTTGTATGACTAAACAATGAAATAAGACTGATTTTTTTTTTTTTTTTGCTTTTTGCTAAGGCAATTGGGGTTAAGTGACTTGCCCAGGGTCACACAGCTAGGAAGTGTCTGAGACCAGATTTGAACTCAGGTCCTCCTGACTTCAGGGCTGGTGTTCTATCCACTGCGCCACCTAGCTGCCCCTGATTTTTTTTTTTTTTAAGTTAAAAGTGTTCTATAGAATTGTTTAAAAAATTCTAAAGAACAAAAGTTTATAAAGTTATGGGACAGTATACTTAAATGTAAAAAAAAAGTCGATAAACCAGGATCTCTATTGACACTTTCCCCTTATATAACTTATTATACTGATTGTATTTTTGATGTACAATCATTATCTATTTCATTAAACTTTAAATTATTTAAGCTTTGTGGAATCAATATGATGTATTAATATAAAACACTGTAGGAAAATGTATACCAATGTTAGGTCACAGGAGTAATGATTTGTTTCTGTAGGATTCTAAATATAGCTAAGTTAACTAAGGAATCATGTTTCAAGTCATAGTCAATTCCCAATAGGAAGCATATTCATAACTGGTAAGACCATAATATTTGTAATCTAATAATTACAATAGGATCAAAATTCATGAAAAGAAAAAAACAAATTGTATCAACTAATGCAACCAGTAAAGAAATATTACAGCTTTTATGAAATTATTAGAAAACATCAGGATTCCTATATATAAATTGATGCATATATAAATTTAAAATTATATCTGTATTAATTTTACTTCTTAGCTTGACTTTCTAATAAATCTTTAGCTTCATTGATTTTAGCTGCTACATAAGGAGATCCTCCTAAAAGAGAAAAGAAAAAGAATAGTTAGGGAGGTTAGGCAAACACATGTTTTACCTGACCACAGAATATCACATGTACTTTTTCTTTTGGCACTATATAATATTGGAACTATATATCCTCACATATATTATAGGCAACATGTAATATTTACTTCCAAAATTATATATAATATTCCTTTCAGCTAGCATTAGCAAAAAAAATCAGATTTTCCACAAAAGTGAACTTTTAAGATAAAAGAAGTTTGTCCCTTTAAGAATACATAAGCAATTTTGATGGAAACTTTTCTATAAGAAATGGCAAGCAGGCTGATTTTAGAAAAGCCTGAAAAGAATTACACGAATTGATGCTAAGTAAACTGAAGTACACAACAAGAAGATTATGTGATGATGAACTGTGAAAGACTTGGTTCTTTTCAACAATGAGGTGATTCAGTACACTTACATATGTATTGTGATAAATGCAATCTGGGGAACAGATTACAGGTGTTCTTGATGACTTGGTCATCATTACAAACATTAATTGTTATTACATATTATAAACTCTAATATCTGTTGTCTCTACATAGAAAGATCTCTGAGGTCTTCTGAGTACCTACCTGTGTATGCTTTTTACCTTATTCCTCATTTCCTAATAGCCAAAGTGTACTCTTTTGGGGCTCCTAATGTGTTATAGTTTAGGAAACTAAATAACCAGTCCATATTACTGTGCTTAAAGTAATCAGCAAAAAAGCAAAGTAAGGAATTCTTTCTGAGCCTTTCTTATGGATGAGAAACCTCTTTGCCACTGCTGGGTTCTTAGCTGTGTTTCAAATAACTGAGGGTGATGAAGAAATATATGTTACTGTATCAAATACATGTAGAGAAACCTGTTACCATTTAATTTGATTTAATATCTCAACTTATATCCCCTTGGTTACTTATATGAAATCTCATATAAAAGTTACTTTTAATAGCTGAAAGGTTTTCTCTCGAATCTATTTACTGAATTATCACACAGAGAGATATTTTCTTGCCATCTAGAAAACATAGAACTATTTAAAAATAATTATGCCTACAAGTAACTAGTCCACAAATGAACTGTCTCCTCAGGAGTGTATTTCTATTTTTTGAAGACTCTAAATATGGATTAATAGTAAAGCAAATACTGAGGTCACAGACTCACAGTCAAGGGTCCAAGTTACAGAAGAGCAGAAACATGAAACAATCATTTAGATCCTCAGCTGCCTAACTTGAGAGGGATCCAGAGCACTAAATGATACTTAAGGCCCCTTGAGGAGTTTATTTTCCATAGCTCAATAGTTTTCCCCAAGCATCATTCTGATTGATCATCTAAGAAACACTGAGAGATTGAAAAGGAAGGAGTTCTCATGTGTAGGATTTGCCATGCTGCAACCAAAGAAAGGTTGATATTCTGGGATAACTCTTCCCTGAAACAAAGATGACTTTAAAAACCCAGAAGGCTTGATAGGAAGTAAGGTCATGGGACATTTACCTACGTCTGATCAAGAGCATTTGAAAAACGTGAGCCAGGCAAGCAGGAGGCACAAAGTATTGGATGTGGCCAAAGAGGGACACATTTAAAGGGACATTTTAAAACAACAGACAGCTAGTTACCAATTTTTAAGTGTTTATTGGGGGCATTTTGAATTTTAATAATCAGACATTATTTTGAAAATACTGGCACAGTAGATAAAATGCCAGGCCTGAAGTCAGACTCTTATCTTCCTAAGTTCAAATTTGGCCTCAAACACTTACTAGCTACTCTGGACAAGTCACTTCACCCAGTTTGCCTCAGTTTCCTCAGCTATAAAATGAGCGGAAGAAGGAAATGGCAAACTACTCCAAAATCTTTGCCAAGAAAATCCCAAATGGAATCATGAAGCATTGGACATGACTGAAAACACATTCTGAAAAAATACTCAACATATGACATTCTACCTGAAAGCTATAACTAACTTACAAGCTTTTTCCCTTGGAAAAAGCATCAAAGGGCAACTAGATGGTGCAATGAAATTGGGAAGATCTGAATTGAATCAGAAACTTAATACTCAATAACTGTGTGACTTTGGGCAAGTCATTAAAGCCTGGCCTTGCAAAAACCAAAAAACAAAACAAAACACACCATGAACAGAGAGTGAATTCTGCTCTTCTATTTTCTAATTTAAAAATCACAATTTACATTAAGGTTTACATTGAGTATAATGACTACTTACCCTTGTCGGGGTGGTTTAAAAGCATGATTCGTCGGTGAGCATCCCTAATTTTACCTTTATTGGCTGTAGGGCTTAAAATAAAAAAATAAATACATAAATATATAAATAAACCAACCTCTTTTTAAACAATTACTGATGAATATATGCCACATCAAGTATATATAGAAATAACTAAAATATAGTTTGTGAGTCAATTTCATAGTCTTATATAATCCAATTGCTGGTATTCATTAAAATATGAGTAATACTTCAAGTTAATCAAGCAAAATGGTAATTTTCTTAGAAACAGTCAATAAAAAGAGTCTTCTGAATAAGAAAAATAAATAGTTCTGTAGAAGAATGATGAATTTCATTCAAATGGATGTTTTAGCAATAGCATAAATATTCTCAGAAAACTGCTTAATATTTCAGTCCTTGGAAATTAAAAGAAAGGAAGTTTGTACAATAGAAAACTTCCTAATACAGAAATTGGCATAATGACATAAAGAACTGTTAAAAACAACTAAATTCTAAAAATAGTATAGTTCTTTGTCATGTCATCCAACTGATTTTTGCCAAGACTAAGATTACCTCACTGATCTGGAAAAAGAGGAAAGGCATTTTAAATGTCTTTGGAGAAAATTTTCATTATGACAGAGAATGAACAATACTTAAAATAGTTCTTCTGACATACAGACATGCTCAAAATGAAAATGCTGTATGTCATTACTCTAGACTGATTAGAGTCTGGTTAGAGATATCACTTTTTTTTTTTTTTTTTAACTTCAGCAGTCTTATTTATGAAATAAAGAAAATATAATTGTATTCATAAGATTACCACAGATGTAATCTAATTACATTTCATAAACTTATTAAAATCATTATGTTGTCATAAACCCAAGACCCTATTAAAAAACATGCCAGGACTAAAAGCATAAAATTGCAGATCATAGAATCAAAGATTTGGAGGTACAAAGGACATGAGGCAATTTAGATAAGAAAACTAAGTCCCAGTAAGGTAAGATTGGGCAAAGACAAATTATAAATGACAGCTGGGATTTGACCAGCTCCTGGGACACCAAATTCAACAGTCTTTCTTCCAAAGTCCTGGTTTAATGGTCCAATCCCCACCATTATGTTGTTATGAAGAATGACATCTCCCTACTCCATAAAAAAGAGGGTTTTCTGACTTTAAAAATGCCTATCACAAAACTGTACTAAATTTCACTACAAAATTATGTTAATAGAGAAGGCTAATATAAGACATATATCCTGAATCTAATGATAAAAATGATGTGAATCATGGTGCTTCCTCAACCATCCCAAACTGTTCGGTCCTAAGACTCTGGAAGTAGTTAGGTGAATAAGATGGTTCTCAGTCCACACATAAATTCCTGTAAGCTGCAGCATCTTTAAAACCACTTAAGGAAAGAAACCACATGGTTACAATGGTCATGGTGGTGACAAGTGCATCCATGAACTGATGAGCCTGACTTTTCCAAGCTAAAACAATCAGACTCTCAACCTCTCTTCCCTCTCAAGAGTGGAAGGTCCACTTGCTCAGTAACCCAGTGTGCCCAAGTGACTTCCAAGCAAGACACTTCTAGGAGGTATTGAACTTACCTTACTCCTAATATTAGTGCGGCTTCTCGCTTTGTCATTTTGGGTTCAAACCCGCCTCTGTAATAGCCACCAGTGAAGGCCTGAAAGGGGAAAGCATTAGTAGCAAAATAAATGAACTAGGAAGAACGGAGAATGACTCTGCAGAAAATCTTCAAATGAATCTTTAAAAATAGATAAGCAAAGAATAGCATTTCACTGAAGCCCCTTATTTTTGTTTCAGAGAAACTGAAATACTCAAGATGAGAACCAATCCAAAAGATGGTTAGGAAGATGAGTCTCACATCTAGCACTATACTGACAGAACCAATGAACCCACAGTAGAAGTGAGGTGATATGACATCTTCAACTAGATGCTGCCAAACAAATTCAAATGGAAAACAGAGAGACAATCAAGCAGGCACAAGGAGGCTGGGATGGAGGAAAGGAAGCTCTAGGATGATGAGGAGAAAACATTATTGTGTGCTATGGGAGTGTGCTGCAGTCTGCATCAACTCAGGGCAACTACAAAACTGTGCTTGGACAACAGTTATCAGCCGATAAAGCAATAATATTTAGTAAGTGTCTATTCTGCACTATGCACTGGCTTCATTTTGATTTGAGAATTCAACTCTCTGCCTTCTCCTAAAAGCAGAGCACAGGAGAAAAACTTCACTTGTCTTGATGACAGAAGAAGGGATGGAAAGATGGGGAGAGATGGTGGGAAGAAGGGACAGAGGGAGAAAGAGAGAAATATCAAGGTACTGAAAGGTGCAGGGTTTTGAGCCTTCTGGAAGTGACAGGAGCTGATCACATTTCTGCAGGGGACTGAAGAAGATCACTTTAGCAGCTGTGTGGAAAAAATCTTGGAGAGCAGAGAATTCTGAGGCTAAGTAAGGAGACCTCTCCTTCACAAGATATTCTCATGAGAAGACTTTTAAGAGCTGAGGTGGGAAGTGAGGAAGGCCTGAGGTAGTAGTGAATTCTCTGTTATTAGACACAGAGGTTCACTTTTCAGAAACAGCAGAGAAAGTGTGCATTGGTGAGAATTAAGTCTGGATAACAGCTTTAAAAATATTCCTTGCAACTTTAGAAACCTGATTCTGGGGATGATGATGATGTCTCATGGACAGAAGCATGGTATCTCAGAAGAAAGTTTTCTTGATCTCCTGGGGAGGGACATTTTTTATGGTAATTTAGAATATATGCTTTCAAAGGTAAGACTCCTGGGAGGTAGCTGTGTTCTAAAGAGTATTCCCCACCATCAGCATGGCCATGCACACCTGGGAGAAGCACTGATACCATGAGAAGGGATCATACGGCGATAAAGTTGGAACAGAGAAGATTCTTTGAATCTAGTGCAACCCGTCATTTTACAGAAGAGGAAAATGGAAATCCAGAAAGTTACTCAAGTTGTATCCCAAAGATTGTCTTTATGAAACACTCTGACAAAAATACACTACTGCTGTTACAGATTTTAGAAAAGAACAGTATCACTTTCCATGTGTAGAAAGCTAACATCTTTCTATTCTAATAATAATTGACTTTCAGAAGCCAGTCACCTTGGGGGGGAGAGGGAGGTTTACAGTGGACTGCATTTTAGAATGCAAGAGTTCAGAAACAGGTACTTCACTTGTACTAGGATTTACCACATGGCATATATGATACAGTCACACAAAGAGTAGACTGGTCTATGGGTAGAAGAATGACAACTTAACTGACAAGTGGGGGACACAAGTGATCTGTGCCACCTTATCTGACCACAATACCCTATGCTCAGGCTACCAACCATTTTGGAAATGAAAACGAGGAAAATGAGTATAGACAAAGGATGCTGATGTTAATTTTGATCAAAAAGACATGCATCCAGTTAGAACCCACCTACCTTTCAGAATCTTCTAAATCAGAGGTTATTAAAAGTTTTGTGTGTCCCATACCCCTTTGGCAGTGTGGTGAAGTCTATGCATCCTTCAGAACCAAGTATTTAAATGCATAAAGCAAAATACAGAGGACTGCAAAGAAAATCAATTATATGGAAATGAAGAAGCCCTTTTTTCCCCATTCAGGTTTAGAGACCAGTTGAAATCTAGGTTAAGAACCTCTGTTCTAGATCAGGAACAATCACTCAACTTGTAGCTTGGTACTGGTATCACCTTGTCTGGCTTCCCTAGAGGTATAGGATCCTTTCAAGAACCCAAATTCTCTTTTGGTGAGAGAGAAGAATAATAGCATTTTTGACCTAAACGAATCTAACAATCATCTAGAAATGTCCCTCCCACCTCTCAACAATCACAATCTGAAACAGTTTAATGAAAAGGTAGTAAAGGCATAAAAGAAGAAATCTTACACATTTTGGCAGACTTCGAATAGCTTGCTTTACTTGAGGCTCCATATGCTTCATTGTTTGCAAAACATATCGGCCTTAAAACAAACAAAACAGTGAACAGAACTTTACACAAAAATAAAGCCCCAGGTCCCCCAGGTCCCTTCCACTTTCCCATCAGTCACAAACCTGCAAATCCTGCAGCAGCAATTGTCAGTCCAACTGCTACCATTGTGCTGGCCTAGAAGGGAGAAAAGAGTTACTTCTTCCACATCCTTTCCCCAACCCACTTCATTTCTTCACAATTATCAGTTTCTATTTCAGTAGTAACTTTTTTTTTTTTTTGGCTGAGACAATTGGGGTTAAGTGACTTGCCCAGGGTCACACAGCCGAGGAATGTTAAGTGTCTGAGACCAGATTTGAACTCAGGTCCTCCTGACTTCAGGGCTGGTGCTCTATCCACTGCGCTACCTAGCTGCCCCAATAGTAACTTTTTTAAAAAGGTAATAACACGATCTTAGTTTTATTCTACGATGTTATGAACATTTCTAAAACTGCCCTAATGATTCTTTCAACTCTAAATCTATGATCCTCATACTTACAATGCTTATTTTTTGACTTTTAAATGAGGATTTACATTTCCTAATTGATAAATGGTCAAAGTATACGAACAGATAATTTTCAGGGGAAGAAATTAAAGCCATTTCTAGTCATATGAAAAAAATGCTCTGAATCACTATTGATTAGAGAAATGCAAATTAAGACAACTCCACTATATACCTCTCAGATTGGCTAAGATGACAGGAAAAGATGATAAATATTGGAGGGGATGTGGGAAAACTGGGATACTAATACATTGTTGGTGGAGTTGTAAAGTGATCCAACCATTCTGGAGAGCAATTTAGAATTATGCCTAAAGGGCTATCAAGCTGTCTATACCCCTTGATCCAACAGTGTTTTGACTGTGTTTTTTTCCCCCAAAGAGATCATAAAAGAGGGAAAGGGAGCCACATGTATAAAAATGTTTGTAGTAGCCCTTTTTGTAGTGGGGAAATGGAACCTGAGTTGGATGCCCATCAGTGGAGATTGGCTGACAAAGTTATGGTCTATGAATGTAATGGAATATTACTATTCTATAAGAAATGATGAGCAGACACTGATTTCAGAAAAACCTGAAAAGACTTATATGATTTGATGCTGACCGAAGTGAATAAAACCAAGAGAACATTGTACACAACAACAACATTGTGTGATAATCGACTGTGATGAACACGGCACTTTTTAGCAATACATTGCTCCAAGACAATTCCAATAGACTTGGGATGGAAAATGCCATCTGTATCCATAGAGAAACTATGGAGATTGAATGTGGATCAAAGCATAGTATTTTCACCTTGTTTCTTTCTCTTGGCTTTTTCCCTTTTGAACTGATTTTTCTTGTACAACATGACAAATATTAGGTTATGTTTTAAAAGATTACACATATTTAGCCTCTTATCAGATTGCTTGCTATCTTGGGGCCTGGGAAGGGAGAAAAATTTGGAACAAAGTTTTATAAAAATGAATGTTGAAAATTATCTCTACAAGTAAGTATTTGGGGAAAAAATACTATTGAGAAAAAATAAAAAGGATTTAAAAATCAGTGTAGTTTCAATGCTACAGATAGAACTTATCACTGGGACAGTTATTAACTGCATAAGGACAGGGTTAGTCAATGAAGACATTTGCCAGGAGAAGAATAATTTGCCCACTGGGAATTAATTTTCCCTTGCCTGAGGAAACACTTTGAAGGTTGAAACAAGGGCACCAGGGGGACAAATCAAAAACCTAAGGCATGGAGAGTTCCTCAAACAGCAGCCTCCCCAAACCTTAAGAGAAAGCATTTACCACCAATGGAAAATCTTTTTTAACTGAAAGGTCAAAGCATGGAAGGCTTCCATCTACACAGGCTCCTCCCACTCCAACTACACTGAGAGGACTCTGGACCTGAGCTCATTAACCATAATAATAATAATAATAATAATAATAACAAAGACAAGCAAAGAATTTAAATGTTTAAGTTAAGAAAGATTTGCAATTTCAGAACTGAAAGGAAGCAAAAGGGGCCACTGAATGAAGGCAGAACAAGAATTCTCTGACCACAATATTGAGGGGTAGTCAGTTGGCCTTTATTCAAAGATCCCTTTCTCCCTAGATATATCTTTATCCCCAAGGACATTTGCAACTGTTATAAAGCCCTGATTCATCACTTTGCAACTGCTACACTCTGCTTCAAGTTCTGTCCAAGTTAGCAAAGAGCCACCAATCTGTGTGTGTACACATACATACTCACCACACAATAGGAACATGTATATACATATATACCTGTGTATATTCACAAACACATACTCATATATACTGGTGCACACACATGCATATATGTGTGTATACAAAAAACTGTAATGTACACACACACACATCCAGATACAGTTGCATGTGTGCATACACCGTGCAGTAATGCACAAATACACATATGATAATGCTATGCATTTATACACAGAAAAGTTCACATATGGAACACATGCTTATGCACACTATATCTGTATACACACATACCTGCAAGATAAACACAGACTGAGATTTCGAACCAAAATCAAAGACTCAATAAGCATTTATTAAGCACCTACAGCATGCCCAGTGATGGGCATCCAAACAAAGCAACCAGTGACAGCCACAGCTAGGACCCCACAAGCAGCAGATCCTGGCTCCAAGTGACCCCGGGCCACATTACATTTTTGCAGTTTTCACCAAACATTTTTCAATTCCTTTTTCACCTAGTTCAGGCCCATTTCACAGCTGAGCTGAGTGGAGGGGGAGGGGCAGAGCTCGAGGCCCTGGATTCAAGGGCGGCAGCAGCTTCTTCACCCTCAAGATGCAGAGGAAGGTTCTACAAAGTCCTCCTGCTAACTGGGGTAGGAGGTAACATTTCACCTCAGCCCACTTCACCCTCGGGGGGGGGGTCTCAGTTTCCTCATCTGTAAAATGAGGGGCTTGGGCTCGACGGCCTCAGGTCTCACGTGACTTAAGGGAAACAAGCACTTAGGAAATACCTACTAGGTGCCAGGCCCTGTGCTAAACAACTTAAAATATGCCGGGCCCACTGCCGGGTCTCAGTTTCCTCGCCTGTAAAACACTGGGTTCTGGCTGCAAGCCCTTCACCCAGGTGAGTTGGGGCCATGGGTTCGAATCCCAGTTCTGCCCTTCCCCATGCCCGCGTGACCTTGATCGGGACCCCATTCACGCCTCCCCTCCCCCCACTCTCCTTCCCCCGACCAGAGAAGTCCCTCCCGCCTCGAGGACCGACAGGGCCTGGGTTCGAATGAAACCCCGCGGCCGCTGCCTCAGTTTGCCCTCCGGCTCTCAGGCCGCTCACCATGGCTCGGCCGGCGCTGCCCTGAGCCTGCAAGGCCGCAGGTCATCCCAGCCCAGAAACCACACGTCCGATTCAGGCCCAGGCCCTAGCACCCGCCCCGCAGGCGCCGCCTTAGGCTGGGAAAGGGGAAGAAGGATCACGCGAATACCAACAGCGGCTGCCGCAAAGCGTCGGGACTCAACTGTCGTGAAAGGTAGCACAAGCTCTAAACCAGGAACACGGGATGCGGCGTCCCCTGCTGATTGGCTGCGGCCGGGACAGTGCGGGTTCCTATTGGTCGGGCGAGAGGGGCGCGACGGGTCCGCTGTCCCGCCCTACGCCGGGTTCTTCCCTGGGTGGTGGTGGAGGGAGGGGGAGCTTTCGCACTAGGGAGCCAAAGTAGCTAATGTGTAACATGTAATGATATATAGTCTAACATATGATGGTCTATATTATCGTACACGTTATACAATGCCATATAACAAATAACATTATACAATACACATTTAAGTGTAAAATGACATACATATAACATACCTATTTTGTATATGTTGTATATTTTCTGATGTATATATTCTGTATGTTTTTCTATATGTGTTTATATGTTAAAAGCAGCCAGCGAACCAAAAGTGAGATTCTGAAGTTATTAAAACCCAAGGATTCAATTTAAAATCCTTACTTCTAACAAAACAGGGGTGTATGTGTGTAGGTCTGGGGGTTTGGGAGTCTAGAGGGCTTACCATGACTTCCTCTCTATGTCAAGGGGTGTTCACCTTCTTTGGTCATGGACAGTCGGTGTCTGTCTGGTGAAACCTCAGAATAAGGGTTTTAAATGCATTGAATAAAATGCAAAAGATTAAAAAGAATTAGAATGGTAGCTCTTGGTGAACAAAGTCTCCAAGATTATTTTTCTGTTTATGGCGCCTAAAGTTCTCATTAAGTGCTCACTTCATTCCTTCCTAACTTCATTCAGAGGAAACCAAAGTACACTGAAATAAAGATGTCTATTTTTTCCCCTCATTGAGTTCACAGATTCCATGAAATCTCTCCATGGGGCTTCAGATTAGGAACTCCCAATCAGGAGAGAGATTGGGATGGATTTTGAACGCCAGAAGGTTTTATCCTAGAAGCAATCATGAGCTGACCTGTGGTTAGGAATGCCAATTTGGTAGTTGTAGACATGAAGCATTGGAGATTGGAGAATGTATTCAAGAGAAGAGAGTGGGCAATGATATCAAAAGCTGAAGCAAGGTCAGTCAATCAATCAGCAAGCATTTATTAAACACCTATTATATGCCAGGCACTGTATTGTCTGGGAATACAAGAACAAATATGAAACAATCTATGCTCTCAAAGTTCTCGTATATGTGGAGATGAAATATACACAAAAAACAATCTGTGCAAAATAAATACAAGGACTTGGGGGGGCAGGGGTGTGCATGCTAATTTAGGGGATCAGCAAAGACTGCCTGTTGGAGGTGGCATTTGAACTAGATTTTGAAGGAAACTACGGATTGTAAAAGATGGGAAAGCATTCTAGTTATGAAGTGGGGAGCGGTCAATACTTAGGGACAGGGGTGGGGTAGGGGTGGGAAATAAAGACAGAAAAGATTTAACAATTGAGTGATGGTTGGTAAACTTGGAGAAACTAGTTTTGGATAAGTAGTGGGCTCAGAACCCAAGTTGTAAAGTGTTGAGAAGTAATTGTGAAATCAGGATAGAATGGCTATGAGTATAGATTAAGAGTCTCTCTATAAAGGGTAGATGAAATCTCATATCACAACTGGTTGCTGGCCAAGAACCAGGGAGTGCTACAGGAACCTTCAGGGATTATCTGGGTAGCTAGTGCATGCACAGAGAGGACATCAGGATTTCTAGTTTCAGGAGCCTGGACACTCCACCATGTCTGGCTAGTGCACAGTCATCCCTGAATATACAGCACCTTAAAGAGGCATTGTGCAAATATACTAATGACTAGAACCACAGGCGGTACCTATTCACTGCCAGACCAGCAGAATGGGACAAGGGAGTACAGTATATACAGCTACTGTTACTTCATCCTTCTCTCCTTCAAAGTCCTACTCCAGCATCTTGACTCATTCCACAAGTTAATGCCAATCTAGGCTGTGAAGTCATTGGAGCCAGCTGGGAAGTATCCCAGTACTTAGTGGAAACAGTATCCCTCAGTTTCCAGGACTGAATCCCAGCAGGCTCATTCCCCGTATGAGGAACCATTGCTCAATTTTATGTGAAGAGCTTAGGGGGAATGAGCACTATTTTCATCACTGTTGCTCAACTATTCAAAGGAAAGGGGTTCAGAAGAGAAAAACAGATTTAGAACTGGTTAAGAAGATGGCATCTAAGAATGGGATTTAGATTTCTGGACCCCCAACTTAAAACATAAAAATGACAGGCACCTGGCCAGGTATGGAATATACTAGTAATGACTAGTAAGAAAATATTTACCCGAAGTCTTGCAAATCTAATAAAAAAGGTTTTAATTTAAAAAGGAAGGAAAAACCTACATATATATACACATATATATGTATATTATATGTAATTATTCTGTCATGTCCAACTCTTCCTGATCCCATTGACTGCGATTTCCATGGGGTTTTCTTAGCAAAGGTACCAAAGTAGCTTGCTATTTTATTTTCCAATGGAGGTTAAGAGACTTGCCCCAAATCATGGAGGTAATTGTCTGAGACAGGATTTGAACTCAGGTCTTCTTGACTCCAGTCCTAGTGCTCTAACTACTGTACCACCTGACACTAACACTTAACAACAGTTTCTTGTTTGGGGTTAGAGAAATCTGCCCTAGCTGGTTATATGGTCTTCCCTATTCTACTCTAATTCATATTCAGGGAGACTCCCTCCAAAAGGTAGAAGCAAGAGTGGTGATTAGAGAGAAAGTCACAACCAGGAAGAAAAGGATAGTGGCTGGGGTGGGGTGGGGGGGTTGGGGGGGGGGGAAAGAAACAACAAAAAAAAAACCCAAAAATAAAAATAAAAAACCCTAGTGATGACCAAATTCCAAAAATGGGAGCAAGAGGAAGATTTAAGAGTTCTGATCCTTTTATTCTTCCATAGCCCAGCAGAATCTTTTCATCTCATGCAAATAAGCTCTAACAAAGACATATACTGGATGGCACAAAGAGAGGTGCAGTTTTGAGAAATGAGAAGATAACTATTCCTCTGAACTATGTCTACTTTAGATCATATCTGTTCAGTTCTGGGCACCACATTTTAAGAAAGACACATAAGCCAGAGCTTGTCAAGAGAAGGAGAACCAAGATGAAAAAGATTCCTGATGTCATACCATTTAAGGATTGGTTGGAGGAACCAGATATGTTGAACTTAGAGAAGACTTGGAGAGGATCTCATAGCTATTTTTTAATCTTATATTTATGAATTTATTTTTAATAATATTTTATTTTTCTAAATACATGTGAAAGATCATTTTCAACATTCATTTTTATAAAACTTTTTTCCCCCAAATATTTGTCACTCCTCTTATCTTCCTCCTACACAAGAGAGAACAAGCAATCTGATATAGGTTAAATATGTCCAATTCTTTTAAACATATTTCCCATTCATGTTATATAAGAAAAATCAGATCGAAGGGGAAAAAACATGAGAAAGGAAAAAAACCCACAAGCAAACAACCACCACAAAAAATGAAAATACTATATCATAGCTATTTTCAAGCTTTTGAATAGTTATCGTTTAGAAAAAGGATGAGACACATTCTGCTTGAGGGCAGACATGGGAACAATGGGCAGTGGCAAAAAGGCAGAATTCAGTTTGAAGTTAGGATAAATGTCCCAACAATTCAATCTTTCCAAAAGTGTCTCTGAAAGAAAGAGTGAGGCTGACAACTTTGTACAACTCTCACTTAAAGCCAATTCATGGACAATTCAAGACATTATTTGTCATCCTCTATTTTACTCCAACATCATGATATCATTGGCCATCTTTGAAAACAAAGGATGAACAACAAGAATAACGAAATAATTCTAATAGTCCTTGAAGGCAAGAGTTATTTCTCATTATGTCTTTGTATCTGTCAACTCTGGTAACAAATGACCAGAGAGTCATAGAGATTTTGCAGCCACTTAACTCAAAAAATACCCAAGTGCTTACAGGTTTTTAGCAAAAAGCTTTCTTTATTCCATTGGAGGAGGGAAATTAGACACATGTGTCAAGCCTCCTTTTATTAGTTTGGTTATTAATATAATTGATTATGCTGATGGTTTTCCTAATGTTGAACCAGCCCTACATTCCTGGTATAAATCCTACTTGGTCATAGTGTACTATCCTGAGGATGACTTTCTGTAATCTCATTGCTAATGTCTTATTTAAGATTTTTGCATCAATATTCATTAGGGAAATTGGTCTATAGTTTTCTTTCTCTGTTTTCACCCTACCTGGTTTAGCTATCAGCACCATATCAGTATCATAGAAGGAATTTGGTAGTATACCTTCTTCCCCTATTTTTTCAAATAGTTTGTATAGTATTGGAATTAATTGATCTTTGAATGTTTTGTAGAATTCACATGTAAATCCATCTGGCCTTGGAGATTTTTTCTTAGGGAGTTGGTTAATAGCTTGTTCTATTTCTTTTTTAAAAATGGGGCTATTTAAATAATTTATTTCCTCTTCTGTTAACCTGGGCAATCTATATTTTTGTAGATATTCCTCCATTTCATTTAGATTATCAAATTTACTGGCATAAAGTTGGGCAAAGTAACTCCTAATTATTACTCTAATTTCCTCTTCATTGGAGGAAAGTTCTCCCTTATCATTTTTGAGAGTAACAATTTGATTTTCTTCTTTCCTTTTTCTAATCAAACTAACTAAAGGCTTATCTATTTTGTTGGTTTTTTCATAAACCAACTCAATTTTATTCATTAATTCAATAGTTTTCTTATTTTCAATTTTATTAATTTCCCCTTTTATTTTTAGAATTTCCAATTTGGTATTTAATTGAGGGTTTTTAATTTGTTCTTTTTCTAGTTTTTTTAATAGTAAGCCCAATTCGTTGATCTTCTCTTTCTCTATTTTATGCAAGTAAGCATCTAGAGATATAAAATTGCCCCTTATAACCACTTTGGCCGTATCCCACAAATTTTGGTATGTTGTCTCATTATTGTCATTCTCCTGGATGAAATTATTGATTGTGTCTATGATTTGCTCTTTCACCCATTCATTCTTCAGGATTAGATTATTTAATTTCCAATTAACTTTTGGTCTATTTTCTCCTGGCCAGGTCTCCTTTTATAAGATACCTGAGGCAATAGAGCTCAACCTTGATTTAAATATTTGTGACTAGACAAAGAATGGAACAGTATAGTGCAGCAATTGTGGTAAGGTACAATGGCAATAGTGAGTCAAAGGTTGTCTAGTGACTAAAAAATCCATGCATAACAGGACTTCATGCCTGGGTCTTTTAGGGCTTGCCTGAGCTCAGGGACCATCAGTTCTGTGATTTAATTGTGGCAAAGTTCATGAAGAGAGTAAGTGCAAAAGATTGTTGTTATGCCAAGCTCAGGGCACAATTTCCTTGCTGGGCGTTGGCTCTAGAAAACAGGGTGTCTCCTAATAGTAAAAAGAGAGGGGTGGTCTTGGATTCTCACATATCCCAACACAGTGCCTGCTATATACTAGGCATCCCTGCTGTTCTGGGATACACCCAAAGATGCTTTCAGTGATTATAGAGAAGATGGATTTAAATCCCAACACTTCTTCAGTGTTCAGCATAAGAGAATGATCAAGTTTAGTGACTTATCTCACCACTATCTCAACTCCACTTGATGAGAATGATAATAATAATGATGACACATTAGTTATCACTTCAAGATTTGTAAAGTATTTAATGTATATTATCTCATTCAAACCTTACAACAAACCAGGTAGGTACTTGCTATTATTAATCCCATTTTATAAATGAGGAAAGTAGAATTTGCAGAGGGAACTTGCCCAGGGTCACACAGTGTTCATTTCAAAAATGAGTAGAAAAAGCAAAAAGAGCTCTAACTATAGAGAGCTTATCTCTCCTTCCATTAATTCTGATCTGGCCAGTGAACACTCCTGTCCCCCTCTCTGAGCATCTCTCTCCCTCAGCTCTATCCCTTTCTTTTCCAAGCTTCTATTCCCCTCAGATTTATTGGTTTTCTGCTCTGCATAAATTGAGGCTTCCCTGCTGGGCTGTCACCAAGTGGAACTGACCACGAACAGAGAGACTGGGATGCATGGGGGCTGACAGACAAGCTTGATGGCTTGATTGCTGGTGATGGCAGCTTAACGAGGGTGAAATAGGTGGTCTGCAACTTGTTTGTGAGGAATATTAATAATATCGTGTCATGTATTAATAGCATCATGTCATATAAAACAAAGCTGTCCTCGAGGGTCTGTCTAGAGTACCGTGTCAAGCCGTGCTGGATGGGGGCTGGATGGCAGGGGTGCTGAAGTGGGATGGGACAAAAAGCTCTTGAGCAATTATCTTAGCATCAGCTGGAATTGGGGAGACCAAATATTGTGGTCAGAAACAACATTGTTGGCTAGTAGGAACAGGGACTCATCTCAGTCTGAGGGAATCTGGTCCAGTTGGCTTGAGGAAACCATCCTGGCCCTTAAATGGGTCTCCTTGTCATGAGTCCCAGAGGGAAGTATTTGTTTAATGTAATCACAGGATGCTGGAGTTGAATGGACCAGGCATCCCCTCTGCAACATCCCTAACAAGTGGTAACAGTATCAACCAATCAACTAACCAGAAAGCACTTATTAAGCACCTACTTAACATGTGTCAGATATTTTATATATATATATATATATATATATATATATATATATATATAATATGTATGTGTATGTATATATATGTATGTATATATAATATATATGTATATATACACATTATGTGTATGTATATATGCACACATTTATTGTGTATATGTATGTATATATGTACACAAATGACTAGAGTCATGTGAAAATTTCTTGGGTGAAAAGGGGTTGCAAGTATAAAAAGTTTAAGAAGTCTTGGATAGACTAGGATAGAGAACCTTGTATTAGATATTAGACCAGAATTAGATAACTCCTTGTCAGATTAAAATCATCATCAATGGAGGCCTTCTTTCCATTTCACTCTCATATTAATAGCCAATTATTAAAATTGGAGAAACCCAACTTCTTTTTCCCTGTCTTATTTCCTTGTCCAAAATCCAGTCTCCCAAGGACAGGGCTGATGGTAGTAAGATTAAAATTCTCCTCGTTCTGGGTATTGCTATTCCATTCAACTGGATCAGACTTTTCATCTAAAATGAATTACCTTTTGCATTCCATTCTAAATAATTTGGATTGAGGTAGATCTTCTGTCAAGTTTGCTCAAGACTGTGGGTTGTCTGAATATAGATATAGTCCTTTATTCCAGAGTAACATGATGTCAAAGAAGGAGAGTAGACAGGACATTGCCTGAGCTTTTCCCAGCTTCCTGCAAAATCAATTTTAGGTCAAGCCTTTGATGGTGACAGCACTCACAAACATTCAGAGTGTAATAATTTTCCAGATTAAGATATCTCAGAAGGACTTCAGGAAAAGTCTGTCCTAATTGGGCAGGAGGTAAAAAAGCTAAGTGAAGAAAATAATTCACTAAAAATTAGAATTGGACAAATGAAAATGAATGACTCAATGATACATCAAGAATTAGTCAAACAATCTAAAACTCTATTATAAAGCAGTAGTCATCAAAACCATTTGGTACTGGTTTAAGAAATAGAATGGAGGATTAGCGGGATGGATTAGATACACATGACACAATAATCAATGACTGTAGTAATTTAGCCTTTGGTTCAAGGGAAGGACAGCCAAATGACCATTCCTTTTATTAACAAAATGCTACCATTGACAATAAAATAGTTACTCAGAAGTTGAGCTTTTTAAATGTCACAAGAGGGAGGCAAGATCAGTGTTCCTCCTTAGTGAGGTGATCAATTAATACTGAGAGAGTACCTTGGAGTCAATTACATCATTATCAGACTCTCATTTAGTTAGCCATTACTGAAGATCTTCTAATGGACACTGACCATTGTCAAATATACTATAAAGAGAATTCTTTTATGATGTGGATTAAACTTCTGATGTCCCTTTTGATACTGAGTTTTTGTGTAGGGGACTTAACAGGAAAGAGAGTTCAAGAATCTGATGCTCTTGGGATTTTATGAACTCTGTAATAATCACAATAATGAAGGGGTTCAGGAGTAAAATGCATCTATTAAGAAGCATATGATATTCAGAAACTAGCTGATTTGCAATTGTTCTGCAAATTGATAGGGTAGGACCTACTTGAGGGTAGAGAAAAGACTGATTTAATGCTTAAATACTGACATTAATTAAAAACACATACTTAGGCTAATAGGATCTTAAACCTCAAGCTGAAAAGATCTCAGAAACTATCTAGTCTAACCCTCTTTGTTTACAATTGAATAAGTTCAAAGAGATCCAGTGATTTAAGTGTTCAAGGTAGCCAGAGTACTTGAAACAGAATCCTAATCCTTTAACTTCAGAGCCAGCACTCTTTCCATTACATCATGCTTGTTCCTTATATAGATGCAAACAACGAATTTCATGCAGTTGAGTTAGTTTGCAAAATCACCATTATTGTGTTCATAGAAAGCCTTTGGGTTTCACAAAAAATGAAAAATAAGTAAGAGGCGTCCTCTACAAGTTACTTCAATGAAGATTGCTTCATGAAGATCTGGTAAAATAATAATAATAGCAATGATCAAAGTTTATATAGTTCTTTAAGATTTACAAGCTAATTTAGGCACAGTGTTTCTTTTGATCTTCCTACAAATGTGTGAGGTAAGTACTAATATTATTCCCATTTTACAGATGATGAAATTGAAAGAAACAGATGTTAAGTGACTTGTCCATGATCACACAACCAGTTAGTGCTTGAAGCCAGATTTTATTTATTATTATTTTTTTTATTAAAGCTTTTTGTTTATAAAACATATGCATGGGTAATTTTTCATTATTGACTCTTGCAAAGCTTTCTGTGACAAATTTTTCCCTCCTTCCCCCCCACCCGCTCCCCTAGATGGCAGGAAGTCTAATACATGTTAATTATGTTAAATACTTGACAAATCAAATATGTGTATACATATTTATACAGTTATCTTGTTGTACAAGAAAAAATCGGATCTGTAAGAAAAAAAAATCTGAGAAGGAAAACAAAATGCAAGCAAACATCAATAGAGAGCATGAAAATGCTATGTTGTGGTTCCCCCTCAGATCCCATTGTCCTCTCCCTGGATGTAGATGGCTTTCTTCATCACTGAATAACTGGAACTGGTTTGAAACATCTCATTGTTGAAGAGAGCCATGTCCTTCAGAATTGATCATCATATAGTCTTGCTGTTGCTGTGTATAATGATCTCCTGGTTCTGCTCATTTCATTTAGCATCAGTTCATACAAGTCTCTCCAGGCCTCTATGAAATCATCCTGCTGGTCGTTTCTTACAGAACAATAATATTCCATAATATTCATATCCCATAACTTATTCAGCCATTCTCCAATTGATGGGCATCCACTCAGTTTCCACTTTCTTGCTACTACAAAAAGGGCTGCCACAAACATTTTTGCACATGTGGGTCCCTTTTCCCTCCTTTATGATCTCTTTGGGATGTAAGCCTAGTAAAAACACTGCTGAATTGAAGGATATGCACAATTTGATAGCTCTTTGGGCATAGTTCCAAATTGCTCTCCAGAATGGTTGGATCAATTCACAATCCCACCAACCATGTATTAGTGTCCCAGTTTTCCCACATTCCCTCCAATTTCCATCATTTTCTTTTCCTGTCATCTTAGCCAATCTGAGAGGTATGTAGTAGTACCTCAGAATTGTTTTAATTTGCATTTCTCTAATCAATAGTGATTTAGAGCACCTTTTCATATGACTAGAAATGGCTTCAATTTCTTCATCTGAAAATTGTTTGTTCATATCCTTTGACCACTTATCAACTGAAGGATGGCTTGAGTTCTTATAAATTTGGGCCAATTCTCTCTATATTTTAGAAATGAGGCCTTTATCAGAACCCTTGAATATAAACATTTTCCCCCAGTTTATTGCTTCCCTTCTAACCTTGTCTGTATTGGTTTTGTTTATACAAAAACTTTTTAAATTAATATTATCAAAATTATTTTGTGTTCAGTAATGTACTCCAGTCCTTTCTGGCCACAAATTCCTTCCTTCTCCACAGATTTGAGGGGCAAACTATCCTTTGTTCTTTTAATTTGCTTGTAATATCACTCTTTATGTCTTAAATCATGAACCCATTTTGAACTTATCTTGGTATATGGTTTTAGGTATGGGTCAATGCCTAGTTTCTGCCATACTAATTTCCAATTATCCCAGCATTTTTTGTCAAATAATAAGTTCTTATCGCAGAAGCTGGGGTCTTTGGGTTTGTCAAACACTAGATTACTATTCTCATTGACTATGAGAACCTCTTCCACTGATTAATTACTCTATTTCTTAGCCAGTACCAAATGGTTTTGGTAACCACTGCTTTATAATATAACTTTAGGTCTGGTACAGCTACTATCAAACATTTTTGATGAAAAAATCAGAGCTAAGTAGAAACGTTGAAATATAAACACAACACAAACATATTAAAAAGTAAATAAATGAAAAATTAGAAAGTACCAAGCAAAGATGAGGTTTTTGAATTTTAATTGGGAGAATAAATAAATGATAATGGAGGAATAAAAATTTTTCCTCAGAACCCTAATTTTATCAGGTGTCATAGAGGAAGATAAATAAAAGTGCCTCTGGGAATGGTTTTTATTATGTTTTAATAGTTTTATGAGAAAAGAAAACATTAGGAAAGAAAGCAGGAAGAAGAGAAGAAAATCTATTTCTTAAACTTAGGGTGCTCAAGTTGAAAACTATACAAATTTACCTCTACAGTGAAATAGGAACAATAAGAAGAGAGGAGAAAAATAAGAGAAAGAATCAATTTAAGTAGAAATTACGGCCCAACTGTGCTGGAGCCAGTTAATACTAACTTATGAGAAAGTTTCTCATATATTTTCAACTTGACCATTTGCACCTTGAAAATTGGTGAACACTACAAATCAAGGCTTCATTTATTTATTAACTGCCTTGACTTAGGAAATTAATGGAGAAAATAATAATAATTCTGATTAAATTTAATATTGTGTCACCTGTACAGTTTTCCCCCTTTCCCCCCAGGAGAGCTTGTTGTTAAACATTTATTAGTTTTCCATTAGATTTGACATAACTAAAATAAATTCTTTTGTGGAGTGTGGATCATGAAGAAAGGGTTAAGAGGAGAAAAAAAATTGTACAAACCTGCATTTGGTTCTTGGTAAGAGAAAAGGAAGAAATGTTGTGGAGTAGATTTCATAAAGCATAGAATATTGGTACTAAGCATATTTTGTCTCAACATCTTCTTCATCTTTGTATAAAAAGGATGGGAAACAGAGAAAAACAATATAAGAGAATAGGATGGAGAAAAATACTCAACTATCATAGCTATAAATGTAAATAAGAGGAGCTCATCCATAAAATGGAAGGGGGTAGCAGAATAAATTAGAAAGCAGAATCCAACACTGTGCTGTTAAAAAGAAACAATCCTAGAATTACAATAAGGAACTGGTGCAAAATTTATTGTGCTTCAGCTGAAGCAAAAAATGCAGGATTAGCAATTATATCTCAGACAAAACAACAGAAAGAATAGACTTGATTGAAAAATATAAACAAGAAAACTACATTATGCTGAAAATTAATAGACAGTGAATTAACATCAATACTTAACATACATGCACAAAATGACCTAACATCTTAATACCTAAAAGAAAAAAACTAAATAAGTGACCAGGAAAATTCAACAGTAAAATTGTAATAGTAAGGAGCTTCAATATACCCTTCCAGACCTAGTCAAATCTAACCAAAAACAACTCCAACATCACTAACAATGTTAAGAAAAAAGTTAAAAGTTAGATGTAATAGACTTCCTATGATTATTGAATGGAAATAAGAAGTATACTTCTTTCTAAGTTGTTCATTGACCATGTATTAAGTTGTAAGAATTTCATAAACAAATGTAGAAGGCTGAAATATTAAACATTTTTTACTGATCACAATACATAATAAGTGGCTGCTGGAGAAAGTATTAAAAATTAATAGAAGATTAACTTCTAAAGAATTAGTGGATAATAGAAACAAAAGGTAATTTCATTAAAGGTAATGACAACAATATAAAAATCATTGGGATTAATCCAAAGCAATCTTCAGGGAAAAAATAAAATTATATCTTCTAACTTTGTTTTTTTTTTTTTTAATTTTAGCTCCTTATACATTGTTAATACCTAGCAGTCTCTGAAAAAATCCCTACAAAGCAGCACATAATTCAACTAATTGGACTAAACGATCCCCGAAGTCTCTTCCATCTCTCAGTCTAATAATTTTATGATCCTAAGTTCTAGATTGTGTAGTATGGATCATAAATACTAAGTCTGAAAAAAGAGAAAAAGAAAAGCGACAGGAGAATTCAGAGAATAAGTGGAGACTTGAGTTGGTCTTTGAAAAAAATGTAAGAGTCTTTAAAAAAATGATTTTATTGGCATTTTTTCTTCTTTTTCACCCAGATTTATCTCTTTATTCTTCCTCCTCACTCTTATTCAGAGAACTATCTTTTATATGAAAGAATGTTTTTAAAAAAGAAGAAGAGGAAGAAGAGGAAGAAGAGGAAAAAATTTAGAAAAGAAAGAATTGATACATTGAAGAAATGACATCATATGCATTGCTCCATAACCCCTCCTTGTATTTCTGCCAAGGAATGGAGAGAAATATCTTCATATTTCTTTTCCTTATAATTTTCCAAAATTAATTTTCTTTTTTTCCTGAGGCCAATTGAATTTATTACTTAATCCCATTAACAATTTAATTTTCAAACATCTATCAAATTAAACAATGTATTTATTTATGAGAATAAATATGTTTGAATGCATTTATTAAAAGGAGAGAATCTTATAATGAATCAAGGGAAAATACTATGTTTTTTCCTAGAAAATACATTTTTACTAATATTTTCTGCTTCTTATATAACAATAATTATTCCAACTATCCCTCATCCTTCCTCTTCTAGAGGACCATTCCACATTTTTAAAAAATAGTATTTTTAGGGGCAAAAGAAGTCATCATAGATGAGCAATAAATTGAAAAAAAATCTGAAAACATATGAAATGTAAGATTTATGGATTACCCTAGATGAAAAAGCTATCTTTTGATATCATTTCAAGTTTGGCTTAACCTTTATAATTTTGTTATTCATTTTTATTTTGTGAGTATATAGTGGTTCTTTCTATTTTCTTTTCTTTTTTTGTGTGTACATATGGGTCCTTTTTCTTTTCTTTTCTTTCTAAGGTAATAGCTTTTTATGTTCAAAATACATCCAAAGAGAAAAATATTATGTTAGAGGAAAATATATTTAAGGCATAGACATATAACTAGACCAAGTTAAAGTGACTGATTTTTCACTCTCCTCTGAGTCCTCTAAAGTTGGGTAATATTTGTATTGTGTGAGAAAGGCAAGGCAAGACATAGTATTTATAAACACTATAATGTGCCAGACACCATGCCAAGTGCTAGTGATACAAAATACAACAAAATTAATACAGTCCCTCTCCTCAAGGAAGTCATGGTCCAATGGGGGCTGTAAAAAGGAGGGAAACGTGGCAGGGGGAGATGAAGGGACCTATTCAGGAGTAAGTCCTTAAAGTCAGCAGCACAATTGAGAGAATGAGGAATGACCAAATTGGCACAATCACCAAAATGGAGATATCAGGAAGAATTCACATAAAACTGCATTAGGTCTTTTAAGATACCATGCATTTCTACTCATTTTCTCTAGGTTTTGGATATCAAACCCTTTGAAAGGAAATATAGGATTATTGGCAGAATGAAGGGAAAGGGCATTCTATTCAGTGTGAAGAACATGAAACAAGATACTAAAGTAGGAGAGAACATAGTGTGTCTCTATGTGGAGTTCCAAGGCTTAGTTTTGGAGAGTAATAAGGGGCACAGAATGGGTAGGTGAGCTACGAAGAGCTTGACTGCCAGACTCAGCAATATTCCTTTGAAAGACATGGCAGAAGGGTAGGGAAAGCTCTGTCTTCTGATTTCTTTGGATGATTTTGCTCAATTGGTTCTCTCATCAGACTTTCTTTAAACTTATTCTTTTCTCTACTCTTCCCTGATGTATCATAAAAAAGTTATGCGGCTTCTAATCTTCCAGCATCCTTCTTTGTAAGGATTTACAAGTTAGTTTATAAATGTGCTACTCTTGGCCACCATATCTCTCTAGTATTCTAGGAGATGTGTTTTTTGCCTAAGGCGGTTTATTTTCCAGTTTCTGTTTGGACTCTTTGTTATGGCAATGGATTCATTATGATCAATTAATGTTGATGCCAGTTCTTTCACTTATTTCTCATTTTTTGATATTTTGATATCACTTATTTCTCATTTTTTGATATTTTGATATCACTTATTTCTCATTTTTGATAATTTAAGTAGAATTACGTTAGAGTTTTGATTGTGTCCCAAACATTTTTAGGATTTTAATTATTAGTAGTTTTATCTTAATTTTGATCTCTTTTTTCTGAGTCTATGGCCTAACTGTTCCCAGACAGCTGATTCAAAAATGACCCATGTGAATAGAGACTGATTTCCTGAATATTATAAAATGATCAACTTCATATTTTGTTGTGTTAGTTTGAATTTGCTCTTTTTAGTCATTCTTGTATTCTTGTGCTCATGTTGTTTCCTTAATAAAAGGCAAATTCCTTAAGGGAAACAGTGATCTCTTTTTAGACTTTGTAACCTTGGCACATAATAGATGCTTAATACTCTTTGACTGTAAATTCATATTGTACTTTTAAAAAGTCCATTATACACATCAGACTTTTTTTCATAGGAACTATTGTCTGTTCACGGCTCCCCTAAACTCAAATTCTGAAATTGACTAAAAAAAAAAAACTAAACAAATATAAATGAAACTCCTTAGAGTAACTAGACAGTATAAAGTTGGAATAAAATGTAGGAAATTATCAGTTGGTGGACTTGGAAAAATATGGATTTAATGAAGATGCTATTTACCTCCAGAGAAACAGGATAAACAAGCATAGTATAATCTTACCTAGCTGCATATGAATGTCTATGTGTATATACCTATTAGAGACATCTATGTATATGCATGTATATGCATATATATATATATATGTGCATATGTGTTTTTTGTGTGTGTCTGTTTTTAATTGTAGCCTTTTTTGGGGGGGGGAGGGAAGGCAAGAGAAAAAAAGAATAAAGTAAAAAGTGCACAGTAGAGAACAAAAGAAAACTTATGAGGAAACAAAAAAGATGGACAGCTCAACACAATGTGTAGTATTTATTATATAGGTTTTTTTGAAATAGAAATTTATTGTTTTATATTTTGAATCTTCTCAAATTCTACTGCGCACATGACAATTTTTTTTCCTTTCTTATTTTGTATGTAAGTTTAAAATAAATAAATGAAATGATGAGGGGGGAAAAAGCAAATGTCAATAGTTATGTGTATATAGAGATAGCTGATAACTTAGTGAAGAGTTTACTAAATCTGGAGTCAGGAAGACCATAGTTCAAATCTGACCTCAGTCATTTGTGTGACCCTGGGAAAATCAGTTAAACTCTGTTTGCCTCCTTTCCCTAAATTTTAAAACTGGGATAATAGCATCTATTTCACTGAGTTGATGTGAACAGCAAATCAATAATATTTGTAAAAGTGCTTAGTTCAGTGTCTGATACATAGTTCCATACTCATGCCCTTCCCTTCCCTTTCCTTCACCTCCCATGAATCACTATCTAATTTAATTCTATTAGCTTCAACTCATCATCCTAGTTTGCCAGAATCTTTTCAAATTTCTGTCATCCAGTGTTTGATCTATGTCTTTCAGCTTTGTGTCACCTACAGATCTGATGACAATAACTGCAGATTGACATTGAGCCATTATTCTTTGGTTCTGATTATTTAATAGCTTCTGAGTCCTCCTAATAACTCTGTTCTAGACCTTATTTCTCTGTCTTGTCCACAAGGATGGCAGGAGGAACTTGGACGATTGCTTTGCTGTTATCTGAGCCAATTACAATGATCTTGCTCTGATCTAGCCCAGTTTCCCTATTATTGCTTCCCTTTCTTCATACTTATAAGCCATTACTTTAAAATTTTAATGTAAAATTTCTCAGGACTAGAAATCAAGGCCACTGACAGCATTTATTTCTCCTCCAAAGCAAAGGTAACTGTGATGTCATCAAGTAGATTTTTCAGAATAGCTATGGCTGTACTGTGACCCATTTTCAAAGGAATACCCATTTGCAAGTAAATGTGATAATCTGTTAGATCTAATCCTAATTCTTGGTAGTCATTTTTGGACATGGCCAATATGGAAATTTGTTTTGCATAAGTATGTACATTTATTACATACTTGTTTTTATTTAAGTTGGGAGAGAGGCAAGAAGGAAGAGAAAAAAAAGTTTGTTAGTTAAAAAAATAAAATTTGATTAAAAATAAGCATAATTTGCTTTAAGAAGATTGAAAACTGTCCCATAAATCCTGGAAAGGGGGTTATTGTATCCATAGGATCTAAGATGTTCTTAGTGAGGAAGCCCAAAGAAAATTAATGAATTAGTGATTCTGAATTCTGGAGTAAACACTGGAAAACACTAGTAGTAACTACATGAAAAACTCACTGATATTAAAGTTTTAAGATGAATTCACTTCAGTGTAGAATACGAAGAGAGAGTAAATGGAGGAAATTTACACCTTATGATATAAAAGCCATTTAGGAGAAAGACTCTAGGGGATCATAAAGCTACTTCTGGGGATGCTATCAGTATAAGTGAAAGCAGACCAATGCCAGGGGATCTCCTCTGGCATTTGGCCATGTGTAAGGAGGAAGAAGAAGCCCTACATCTGATATTTTAACTGATAATTCTTGCTAACTACTAAAATTTAGTTGTTTCAACCTGCTGAAGATGTCCAAGTACATCATCGAAATTTCATCTCATGGAGATAGAGCTTTTTCTATCTTACCCTAGTTACAGCTAAAGAGTCTTCTCTAAGAGTTCTGAACAATTCTGAGAAAATCCTAAGAGACTCACATCCATTCAGGATCCTTTTGGAGTTGAATCATTGGGAACTCCAAGCACAATTCAAGCTCATGTGATCCTTTAGACTTGTAAAATTTTGTATGAGCTATTCAGCAAAAGGATTATAACCTTGGACTGTGTTTCTCATAGAGCTGCAATTTGATATTTGGAAATGATAATTGGTTTTGAAATTAACAGTTAAATATAAATTGGACTTTAGCACACAAAGTGGGGCATGGACCTGAGTGAAGGGAAAAAATCTTTTAAAATATTATATTTGAGACTCTCCCTTCCACTGTGACCACTCTTACTTGTCCAAGCCTTGCTTTTTTGGGGGAATCCTGAATTTTCCTTGAAAGCACTGATTGGGGTGAATACCAGGTTCAATAGTAGGATCCTCTTTGTTCCTTTACTTCCATCTGCAGGACTTCTCATTCATCCAGCTTCCCCCCCTCACCTAAATTTCTGAATTGTTTTAAAGGAACATTGCCAGGTTCAAGAGATTTGAATCTAACCTTTCTTCCAAAGTGCATTTGAGCCTTGCCAAGACCCCTTTGCCTTCTTGAATATGATTGTTTTCCCCAACTGATGTGGTGCTGGTTGACTTAAGAAAAAAAAACCCACCACCCATGGGACCAGCTCCAAGAGGTGATAGAAAAGGCAAAAGCTTTACCCAGATTTCCTTTTGTAAATTGTGAGCATAAAAAAGACTGTACTCAGAAGGGAATTTCAGAACTGACTTTTAATGTAAATGTCATTGCCATTACAAGCCAATTGCAAAGATAGCATGGGAAAAGAGATAGAGTGCCAACTCCAAGTCAGAAAGACCAGGATTCAAATTTCACCTTGGATGCTTATTTGGACAAGTGTGATTTGTCATCAAGTAACTGAACCTCTATAGGATGAGATTGATTTTGATGAGAATAATAATATTATTCTGTGTTAAGTACTTTACAAATATTATCTCATTTGATCCTCACTACAAACCTTGGAGGAAGATGCTATTATTATCTCCATTTTACTTGTTAAATGATTTCAATGGTGACCATCTCTGCATGACCCCATTTGTTTTTTTTTTTTTTGTTTTGGTTTGTTTTGTTTTTTTGGTAAAAATATTCAAATGGTTTGACTTTCCTCCTCCAGCCCATTTTAAAGATGAGAAAACTGAGGCAGACTGGGTTAAGTGACATCCAAAGTTACACACCTGGGAAGCATCTGAGGTCAGATTTGAAGTGAAGTATTCCTGGGTCCATGTCCAGTAACTTCTCCAAGCCTAAGCTTCCTCATCTGTAAAATGGGGATAATAATAGCAACTATCTCACAAAGTTGTTGTTTTTTTTAAATATTGATTTTTATTAATATTATTATTGTTGATTAATTTTATTTGTTATGCCATACATATGCCTCTCCAGATATTTCATATCTTGTATTGTTGTTCCAATGTTACAACCTTGAACTTAGATCCATTTAATTTTGTTAAAGTTGTTGCGAAGATCAAATGAGACACTATGTGGAAAGTGTTTTGTAGACCTTGAAGCACTGTGAAAGTGTTATTAATAAGGATGTGTTTTTCATCTGCCATAATGGAAAGAGTTCCCACATAAGGAGTTCTTTGTGCTACTGAGGTAATGAAGGGCAACTGGTCTTAAACATAGTAACTCCCTCTGTTATCTTGCCTTGTGTCTTTTTTTTTTTTTTTTTGGCTGAGGCAATTGGGGTTAAGTGACTTGCCCAGGGTCACACAGCTAGGAAGTGTTAAGTGCCTGAGACCAGATTTGAACTCAGGTCCTCCTGACTTCAGGACTGGTGCTCTACTCACTGCACCACCTTGCTGCCCCTTGCCTTGTGTCTTTAGTGGATTATTATTATTATTATTGTTATTATTGACAAGGTAATTGGGGTTAAGGAACTTGCCCAGAGTCACATAGCTAGTAAGTGTCAAGTATCTAATGTATTCAAATTCAGATCCTCTTGACTCCATGACTATCCTTTACTCATTGCACTATCTAGCTGCCCCTTGGTGAAACTTTTTATTTTGTACAAAATATTATCAATGTCCTAGGAGGAGCTCCTGGTCCCGATGATTCTTTGTGTATGAGTTTGTAGCTTTTCAAGGATTTTGCAATAATTAATGAGTCAATCTATGTAATATCCTTTGGACTATCAATGAAATAACTTATAGAAGAGGAAACTGAGACATATAGCACCTAAATTATACCCAGGGTGCTACAGTAGATGCTTGAGAAACCCTGACTCAAATGGTGAAATTCTTACTCCTTTATCCTTTATCTGACTCTGTTTAGTTCTTTCACTACAGTGTGATAAATTTTGTATGGCCCATGACTCTTTGGACATAAATGTGTTATCCTAGAATCTACAGCTGGTCCTTCTTTAGTCAAATTTTCTCTCCTAGAGAACATGAAGCAGGTACTGTAGCACATTGGAAAGAGAGCTTGAGTTGGGGACAGAGACTTGAGAAGTAATCTTGCCTCTTATGGCAAATTGACGCTTTTCTAGACCTCAGTTTCCTTCTGTGTCTCTTGAGTCAACAAGGAGATATGAATGCTGGAGATGGTTGCCATCTTCAGTCTTTTAGGAATTGTATGGAAGTTTATAAAATTGGAGGGCAGATGCCCATCAACTGGGGAATGGCTGAATATGTTATAGTATATGAATGTTATAGAATATTTTTGTTCTATAAGAAATGGTCAGCAGGATGATTTCAGAGACCTGGAGAGACTTACATGAACTGATGCTGAGTGAAATGAGTAGAACCAAGAAAACATTGTACATGGCAACAACAAGAGTATATGATGATCAATTCTGATGGACGTGGCTCTTTTCAATAATGAGATAACTCAGGCCAATTTCAATAGATTTGTAATGGAGTCATCTGCACCCAGAAAGAGACTATGAACTCTGAGTGTGAATCACAACATAGTAATTTCACCTTTTTTGTTGTCATTTTCTTGCTTTTTTTCCTCTTTTTCATTTTTAAAATCTGATTTTGTGGAAATATGTATAGAAGAATCACACATGTTTAACATATATTGGACATATTACTGGGTTGTCTAGAGAAAGAAATGGAGAAAAGGAAAAGGGAAATTTTGGAACACAAGATTTTGCAAGGGTGAATGTTGAAAAATATCTTTGCATTTATTTTGAAAATTAAAAAAAAACTATTTAGAAAAAAGATTGAAAGGCAGGTTTGCCAATCAACTCTAGAGAGGGAGAGATCTATGTCCCTAATAAATCAAAGAGGAGAGCCCTAGAGAGAATTCCATGCTGATGTGTAGGCATCCATCTCCATCACCCTTATCTCCTTGACAGCCACATTTGAAAAATGAAGAGATTGTTCTATATATCTATGTATATTCCCATGCTGATGCCTCCATTGTAGAAGATACAGTCATACACCAAATCCTGTTCTATAATCATAAGACTTCATCTAGAATTGGGTTCCCCTTCTGTCACTTCAACAAACTTCAAGTTCCACAAATGTTTACTAACTGCCTACTTTATGTCACACACTGATTTATAAAAATACCATAGAAACAATTCTTGTCCTCAGGAAGCTTATATTTTACTGGAGGGATGCAACAGATACCCAGATAAATAAATGCTAAGCATATGCAGAGTTTTACAAAATAATTTCAAGAGGGAGAAAGCATGAACATCCAAGGAGAGAAAAGGCCTGATGGAAGAGGTGGTGTCTTAGATTTGTCTCAAAGGGAGTGTGGGATTCTAAGAGATGGAGGTGAAGAGTGCGTGCATTTAAGACATGGATATGCAAAGTCTTTGGTTGCATCTGAGAAATATCAATATTCCTTTGAGAGATGAAAATAGAAAAAATAGAAAAAAAACAAAGAAGCTGGACTAGGTAACTTTTAGGAAGACCCTTTCATCTTTCAATATGTGATTCTAAGTGACAGAGGCATAATTTGAACTTAGATCTTCTGACTCAAGATTCCGTATTTACTCTGCTACACCATGCTGCTATACGCCACCATGAGTTGTAGGAAGAGGATCCCATTAACAAATTGCTGAGAAGTAGGGGTTTTTTTAGGACAAAGTGTTTTAAACAGCACCTGTTCATTCCTTTGCCTTCCTTCCACAAGGAAAACACTTCTGGGAATGTAGGTCAAGGCCAGTAAAAATGTGTGCAAATGAGGAGAAGATACAGGTGTGGTTAACTGCAATAAAAACTGGTTGATTTTCTGCAACCCCTCATCCCCAAGACTTCCTTCAAACCATATCTTCCCCTCCAACAGGTCCAATCCACCAAACTTCACCTTGGGTCTTCCTGGGGTTTCCAGAAAACTTTGTTTCAGGTAGCCTTTCCCTCAAAATTAGCCAAACACTTTTCCCTCCTGGCTGCCCTTCAGGCTTCTCCTACTCCCTCAACTCACTCCTTTCCTCTGGGATCTCATTAGATAGTGAGCTCCCTGAGAGCAGTGATGCCTTTTGCTTTTTTAGACCCTTAATAAATGAATTTAATTGAATTGTCGAACTCACATATATCTACCCCCCTTCCTAGTTGGACATTCAATGTTTAACTTGAGTTTATGTTGACTCACAAATCAAATGCCTGTATCTTTGCTCCATATTTATACACATTTATGTTGGCAAGAAAGATTTTTCAGCATCCCTGACATCTGGTTTTGTAGTTATTTCTACATTAATTACAAATGTTAATGTAGTTAACTCTCTTTAAAACTCCCTTTGAAATTAATTTCTAACACTCTGGGGAGAGTTTTGCTCCTGGTGGCGTTGAGTTGAATTCAACAAATATTTATATAATATTCAATATCATATTGAATATATTATATGTATATATGATATTTTATATTTATATAGCACTTTCAATTTATATAGCAATAGAATGTAGCTCCTGGAGGGCAGGGAATATTTCAGTCTAGTCACTGTGTCTTGTCTTTGTATTGTGATTATATCTGGTTGCGAAATGTCAAGGTCATCTACGTCCAGGACTATATCCCATACTGTTGCCATGAGAGATGCTCTTGTCAGTCATATCGCTCCCCTTGCTAGTAACATCAGGAAATCATGAAGAAGGGGTCCTGGTAGGGATGGTGGCAAATAAAGCCTTATTTGCCTTTCAGGACATAGAATATGCAGGTTTGTAGAATTGGGTAAGAATTGTGATTACTTCAGCGTGAGAACTTCTGGTGTGGGAGCTTTCCTCTAGTTTAAAAGTTATCATTGAATTGTTTTCACTCATTTGTGACCCTATTTAGAGTTTTGGTTTTTTTTTTTTTTTTTTTGCTTTTTTTGGGGGGGGGGCAATGATACTTCTCTAGTTCATTTTACAGGGAAGGGAACTGAGGCAAATAGGATTAAGCTACTTGCCCTGGTCACAAAGATAGTGTATCTGAGGGTGGATTTGATCTTCCTGAGTCCAGATCCCAACACTCTATCCACAGCACCAACTACCTACCCCTAATTTAGTAATTGTCTTAATTTAATTGCCTAATTGCCTGAGGCTCAGGAAAAGTAAGAGTCATAGCAGGAAATAAGGATCAGTGGCTGTATTTGAATTCGTATTATCCTGATCCAAGCCCAGCAATTTCTCTGGCAGACCAGATCACTTCTACCATGCCTAAAAGGTTTGAGAAAATCCTTAACTGAAATTTTCCTCATATTTGCAATCCTAAGTGGTATAGTGGATAGAGAGCCAAGCTTGGCTTGACACCTTTGCCTACCTGCCCCTAGAAAGGTCTTTCAACTTCTCAAAAACCCAGTAATTCAGTTCTCGAAGACTAAGTGAAGAATTGTAGCAGATCTTCATTGTCGGAGGGAATTTCCTAATTGACAATTCCCTATGCTAATAAAATCACAGATCAGGACCAACCCTCCTCCAATTATTACCCTAACTTTTGACTGTTTAAAATGGACTTATATTCAGAGAAACGTGAGTTCTGTACAACCAGGTCAACTTGGAATAGGTCTATGTCAGATTGGGCAGAGTGATGGGCTAAACTCTGGGAGAAACTTGGGGATAGAGAGGAGAGAATGCATGCAAGCCAGCTGCTATGCACATCTGGAAACTGAGCCCACTGATCTGATGGGGTGATCTCAGGGTGGGTGGAGAGGTCCACCTTCTCCCTTTCTTGAACACCTTGAATATTTCTTATTCCTTTTTCCCTTTGTGACTGATGAAAAAGTTTGAAAAAAAATTAGTTCCTCTAGAACATTAAAGACACAACAATAAGAAGTGTATTTTGTAAAGAGGTCCTTTACCATAGAGGCAATATGGAAAGGGGACTGGTTTTGGAATTAGAGCATTTTCTTCTCCCAATTATTTCCTGTGTGATCTTGGATGGGTTAGTGAAACTCTTCCTCCTCTGTAAAAAGAACTCATTGCACTAGATGATATCTAAGGTCCTCCAGAATTAGCATGCTTTTTCACTGTACCACTTTTTATGTAAGAAAGGAGGGAGACTATTTCTACAAAAGTCTAACAGCAGGTGTTTTGGTTGAGAAAACAAAACACTATTGGATATGGCGGTCTCTCCAGGTGTGATGACCTTTTCTACAAGTTATATAATGACGTTGACCATTGCTAAGCACTGGCTCACTCAGACACTGGAAAAGGTACTCTGGAAAATTAATTTACTCTTGAAAAAGCTGATCAGTCAGTATTTTGCTGCTGAACATAGGTGATGAAATGGACTAAGAATCTGATTGGACGAGGAGAGAGGCTAGATTTTGCTGGGGAAATTGTAATGACCCAAACAAGGGGTCTCATTGTTTTCTTGACGTCTTTTCAGATATTGATTCATGTCTGTAAATTATGTAATATGTAGTGATAATAAAAATAATAATCATAGTAACAGCTAGCATTTCTATAGTAGCTACTCCACCCTAGGCACTGTGTTAAGTGCCGTATAATATTGATCCTCACAACAACTCTAGGAGGTAGGTAATATTATTATTCTTATTTTACAGTTAAAGAAACTGAGACAGAGAGAAGTTAAGTGCTTTTCCTAGTGTGGCACAGCTAATAAGTAAATGAGACTGAATTTGAATTTAGGTCTTCCTGACTTTAAGCCCAGTTCTCTATCCACTGTACCACCTAGCTGCCTGAAAAGAGACATAATGTCTGATGAACTTATGTTGAATCTCACTCTAAGGATATTGCAACAATATAGGGTGACTGTGAATGACTTAAATATATAATTATACAATTATAAATGAGAAATTGTCTAGAAGGAACCATCAAAGTATGTATTTTGGAGAAGCATAGGTCTTGGAAAAAGAAGGGATCACGAGATCATAGATTCAGAGCTAACAGATCTTCAAGGCCATCAAATTCAGCCTGAAAAATTAACTGAAACCTAGGGCACTGAGGTCATACAGATAGTAAGCATTCAAGCCAGATCTTCCTTACCTGGAAGTTTAGTGTCCTGTCTACTAAATCACCTGACTGGTCACCTGGTGAAAGCATGAGAAAATAGATAGACATCCTGTGTGCTCTGTTGCTATCCACATGATGGCAAGAGAAAAAGAGGAAGATCTCTGTCTTGTTGACTGGACTCACAGTAAGTGGATTTATGGGAGAATATGGACAAACATCACCCAGGATGGGTTGCAACTTGCATTGTTGGAGAGAGTACCAACATCCTTGAGATCCTCGATCCCCTGGAATACTGAGTCATAGAACCACAGCATCTCAGATGAAATTTAGAGCTTACTTCATCCATACTCTGCATTTTACAGATAAGGAAACTGAAGACCAAAGAGGTGACCAGGTCCTCTGATTCCCAACCCAGCGCTCTGTCCAGCTGCTCCATGCTGACAACCTGTTGGGAAGCATTTAGGTTGGTTTGTGTTGACTCTGGTAGATAGTGGATAAGGATGCTTCTAAGACCACAGTCAAAAGAAAAACTTGGGTTGGTGAAGAAAATAGCAATGCTAATTTGAAAGACCCCTCCATGGAATTAACCCTTCCCCAAACCTATCCCGAATCGTAGGGTTGGAGGAAGAATCAAGGGCAATATGAGTCATTCTGAACTGAAATGCTGTTCTGTAAGGAGCTGGAACAAATTGTGGTGTTGGAAGAAGGTCAGGGGTACCCAAAGGCACTGGATGTAGAAGAATGACCATAGCCCCACCCCATCTCTTTCCTAACCATTCGACAAGAATCTCAGAAAAATCATGAAATGAGTTTAGAATTGATAGAGGTGTCCCTTTGGCCATTTTGTCACCATCTAGCTGGGTTACCTTTTTTAACTGACCCGAAGTCCTTGGCCAGAAACACACCTCTGGTTATTGGTGAGGCCATGCTGAAAATATAAGTCTAGCAAAATAATGTTTTCTGGCTTGATCTTAGTGGTATTTATAATAACCATTTTGAATGCTTGTATCAAAGTTTTTGGCACTCATTCTCTTGCCTCTCCCCTCCCCCCAATTAAATCCCTGAGAAAAGAGTATAAAATGATTAGTTCTTGGCTAAACAAATGGTAAAGGTAATGGTTAGATTAATATGTTTTTAATGAGCCCTTTTTTGGGGGGAGGGGTGAAAAATAGAGGAATAAAAAAAATAAAATTACTCTATGGAGGCCGCACCTCCAAAAAAGTCAAGTTTAATGATAAAGCTGGTCTCCAAGCACCAGCCAGAATGGATGGAGTTTGAATAGGATTTAAAAACCCAACTGTGTGCAGAAATTAGAGTTTTGCCCCTGAATCATATGGAATTACAGTGCTGGATGCGTGCGCCGTGCCTACACAATGAGGCCCAGAGGAAGCTGCTATTTCTGTTGGTTTTATTAAACCAACCAAGCAATTTAATTCCTTTGTTCGGGAGAGTTCTACTTCATTGATTAACAAAAGCAGGGATATAATTTTTTCAGCCTTTTTGAAAAGCCTGAAATGTCAAGCCTTTTAAAGCAGATTATTCTGCCTCTGTGCAGTGAATACAGCCAGAGTAACCTTTTGTCTACAATTAAATATTCTAGCATAAATATAAAAGAAAAATCAGAGATGGGGAAGATTGACTCACGAGAGATTGGAGAGGTAGATTCACACAGTGATAGTGCAAGCAGCTTGCTTCTAATTAAATATGCGACTGAGTCTCAAAGCATTTTGCTTTCAGCCGCAGAGAGAAGAAGCTGCCCAAGAAAGGGAAGGAAGAAATATATCACATCATCTGTCTGTCCGCAGGCTTTCCTTGGGGCTTATGAAGGTATTTTAGAATTTTTATATTGGCATTTTTCACGGGAGATAAAGGTGAACTCTCAAGGGCAGTCAGACATCAGTCTTGAAAGTTTGGGCTGCCTTGTTGGTACACTATTCTCACTTTCGTAGTTTTCTTATTCATCAACAACCGGAGATTAATATCCGGGCTTTGTTTTGATGGTTGGCTCAACTGTCTTATGGTATTGTCGGAAATCCTGTGATGCTCTCAGTGACCTTTTTTTTTTCTTCCTGTTTTGAACCAAATTGGGGGGCAGGGGTCGTTATTGATTTTTCTTTCTTTAGACAAGTGCTGTGATAAAATTTTTTTAATGCATATTTTGGTGTCTGTACCTGAGGAGTGTGAACCCAGAAAGCAAAATTCAAGTATCCTTAGCCATTTTTAACAAAAATGCATTTTAGAAAATGATAAGGTTTGCAGTTGGAGTCTTAGCTTTATTTATATTCATAAGCCTTTCATCTTTATACATACTCAGGGCATTTTCCTTGGAGTACTTAAATATGGCACTTAGAAAATGCTGATGACATAAAATATGGTTGATCCGCTTAGGGTTTGCTGCTTACACAGAAAATATTTGGAAATAATAAGAACTGAAATTTCTTGCCTCCATAACTTTACCTTTCTATTTTAGATCCTGACATTGTTGGAATTATTGAAACTACTTTGGGCAACTTTGTCCCATCATGTCTCATATTCACTTAGGAACTTCCCTCCCACCCCCCACCCCCACTATGGATGAAATTTGCATTTTGATGCAGAAATTTTTATGAAAACCCTTGAGCTCAGATTCAACTGAAACAACATTATATGGTCCAGTTGGCTCTTTCCTTTTATGCTATTTTATATGGGATGTGTCATGTTTTCTGTATACAAAGGCATTCTTTGCATTTTGGAGGCTTGACACTAGGGATGGAATAAGATTTAGATATTAAGTTAATAGTTTTCGGTACTCCCAAATTCATTTGGATTACACTGAAAGGGAAGAATAAAACTTAACATTTTCATTTCTAGGCATAAAAAAGTCTTTTCTTTACTCTTAATAAGAAACTTTGTCGTAAGTAGCACATTTCCCATCAAAGGGAAGAAAACTTTCAGTAATATCACAGAAATTATTTACCTGTCCTACCCACCCTCACCCATATTGATAAAAAAATTGGTTTGTACAGACCATAACCTGCACAAGAAGAGAGCAGATATTTCTGTGTTTTATGCTAACAGCATGAATCTTTTTGAAGGAAGGAAGAATTCCTTTGGTTATTAATTTCAAGTGCATTTCAAAGCAAGCTTCTATTATTTTGTGCTCATCTTTCTCATCATCTGTAAAAAATTAGGAAACCTGAGTTGGAGAGGAAAAACAAAATTCATCAGAACAACTTGGAAATCAAAAGGGTTCAGGCAGATTTATAAGGACTGACAATTAGCCATCAGGATTTGCCACGGCTATTGGCTCTAAATTCATTACCAGGAGTCGAGTTGTGGGATTTTTAAAAACAGATCCTTAAATCTGAGATTCAGGGTAAATCATTTAGCATCAGATCTAGACTCCTGTTGTGTTTATATACACACATATGAGGGGATTTGTATGTATCTCTATCAGAATTTACAACACCTCCTAGATTTAAAATCAATGACCCTTGCTTAGGGAAGACTGAAGGGTGTTGAGATATTTTGGAGATATAGGTAGCTATTTTGACCAAGTATTTTTCAGTGACAGAGTCAACAACATTATTGACTTATAATTTCTCTGGCACAAATTGAACCAAACTAAATTCCCAATCCTAACCAATAAAAAAATCCTTTGGAAATTTTCTGCTTAATCCTGGAATTTGTAGTGGGGAGCCTGACTCGGATTGTTAATATTTCCACGATGGAGCATATAACTGTCGTAGAGATCTACTTATATTTCAAAATCTTCTCTGGGCAGCTAGACAAGCTTTTGCTCCATAGTCCATATCCTGAGAAGATGATTTATGATTTGGGGTGGGGTTGAGGTTGAAGGGTGTCAGTAACTTAAAATGTTTCTAAAGTTCCATGATAAGAAGCTAAAGCAGGAAGGTTCCTTCTGGAATTTCAGGCTAACACCGAGCAATTTCTGGGTACTTTGGCTGATCAGTTTTCCTTGGTGCCAGTGTCTTGGAGCTTTTGGAACTGTGTATATTTACCTAAGATATTTCTTAAGGACAAATCTGGATAGATTCTGATATTCTTTTTGCCTGTGATAATAGGCAACAGATTTATTATCAGTCCACATTTAAGAGAGGAACTTGAGAGATTTTAAAATTTATTTATGATGATTTTTTTTTGCTATACAAAAACTGTTGCTTTCTTCTAACAGCCAGCCTTATGATAGCCTGTTCAAATGTCTGCTCCTCTAGAACGTTTTGATAGTGTTTACCAATAATAGAGTAAAAGCCGCCCACATCAGCACAGAAACAAACATACATTTTCCTGGCATCTGAATTCAGATCTGTCATGCTCCACATCCAGTTTCTTCCTTCCTTCCTTTCCTTTTTTTCCTTCTAAATTCTTTCAAGGGTTCTTATGACAGCTTATCCCGCCTGCTTAAGTAAGGGACATACCAATATTCTTGGATTTTATTTTAAAAATTTAACCTATAAAAATATCACATATTGGGTTGAGAGGCTGGAGGAAATTTAGGTCAATTAATCACAAATTAGAGTCTAATCTCCCATCCTTTCATGTTTCTACTTGTGAGTTATTCTTTGAAATTCAGTGCTGTCCTTTGATAGCAAAGTTTTTTGTTCCATGTAGAACAATTAATTCCAGTGGAAATGGTGCATACGCAAATGTGGAAATCTTCTTGTCCCACATCATTACACATGAAATCATTTGGCGATTTCCTGTCTTTAATTTGTGCATTTAAAATTTGAATTATCTATCTATTTGAATTATACATGTACATATGTGATATATATTATATCTATCCATCTAACATACATGTGTAGCATTACATATTTTATTAAGAAGCTGGATGTCTTAATGGTATCCCCAAATTCATCAGGTGAACAGTTAGCTATTCCTAAGAAGCTGTACATGAGAATTAACAATTCAAAGGACAAATATATTTGGTATAGGAAAACATATAGGGAAATCCCCTTCAAAACAATTTTGAGTTTAAATGGAAATTGCAAAATCTTCCAAAAGAAACTAATATATATTTTCATACTTGGTCACTTTGTTGCAAAGATGAGCATTGGTGAATATGGGGAAGAATATGTACATGTTAGGACTCAAATTTTTAAAAATTACATTTGATCTTATTTTTTTCTAAATGAAGATCTGTTTTTTTTCTTTCTCAATTGAGAGACTAAGAACAAAATTCTCATTATCAAAGTGAATAGCCAAGCAAAATAAATTCTCATATTGGCCATGTTTGGAAAAATTATGTCTCATCTGCATTCTGAGTCCATCACGTCTCTGTCAGGAGGTGGGTAGTCTGTTTTATCATGAAAACTCAAAACTTTCTCACTGTTGGCATTCCCAGTGCTTATTTAGCTCCATGTCTTGCACATTTTAGGCTCTTAAAAATTCTTGTTGCCTTGCCAATTATCAGGAATCATTTACAAAGAGTGTCATTTTGTGCTTCAATGAGAAAGGATTGTCTTTTGTGTGGGTGTGGTTCTCATCTCTGATTCTTAAGGATGATCCAGTAAAATTTAAATTAATCTTTATAGAAATAATTACTACAATGCTTCCCTATCCACTCATATATTTAGCAAACTCAAAGGAAAAAAAACAACCACTATCAAAATAGTTTTAAGGTTATGAAATGAAATAGTCTTGATGTATTCCTTTATTTCACAAATTTTTCAAATAATTCCTTTGTGTACACTCGCAAGGACAAATATTCTAACTGCTTGGGAACCTGCTGGTCAGCTTGGGGACTGATCTTCACGTAAATATTTGTCCCTATGTAGTAGATAGAATAGATACGTGACAGGATGATCATGGAAAGCGTAGGCTTCAAGTGATAGTCTACAATTTTCTTCTGACTCTGTGTGTGTGTGTGTGTGTGTGTGTGTGTGTGTGTAGGGGGGAGAGAGAGAAATAGAGAAAGAGAAAGAAAGAGAAAGAGAAATAGAGAGAGAAATAGAGAAAGAGAAAGAGAGAGAGAAAGAGAAATAGAAAGAGAGAGATACGGAGAGAGAGAAAGAGACAGAGAGAGACAGAGAGAGCATGTGTGAAATAGTGTTTACTCAGACAGTAGAGTATTTTCAGTCAGATGCTTAGAAAACCAAAGATTTTTCTATTTCCCTAAAATCTAGTGACAATCAACTATTTATTTTTGGTGGAGAGAAAAAAAAGGCAAATGATGGTCAATTAGCCAGCTTTGTAGCTGAAATCTATGGAGAGAACTGTTGCAGAATAGGAAACTTCTGGATTATGAAGAATGCAATAGGAAAGAAAACCTTGGACTTCTTTTCCCCATTTGTTTGACTCAGTATTAGACATGTGCTACATTGACAATGGAGCTAATTGTTCTTTGAACAATTGGCTGGATCCTTACCTGTCACGATCATCTCTTATGCTATTCTGTGTTTCTTCAAAGATGCTCAGTGATTTAATTCTTACTTCACAAACTAGGATGCTTGAAAAGCAAGATGGCCACAGATGTGCAAAGGGTTAAATTTTTCAGAGCTGGAATGATTTGTGCATGTTGATGCTTCACCATAATTTTTTGGGCTGGTTTATTTATGTAGTTTGTATTTATATGCATTCCAGTTATGATGCTGGAGGATGACTGGCTGGATGCATCAGATAAGGTTGAAAACTCTCCCTCCCTTCTGCTGAACCCAAGTACAACCTTAAGAAGGAATTGGATTTTCAGGAGGTCTTTAGAAAAAGAGGCTAGGTGAATATGCAAAATAGTGATTCCAAGAACTGGGGATGGTGGGTAAAGGAAGAAGGCATTGAGCCAGTTGAAGAAGTGGATGAAAGGAGAAGGCAGAGCTGAGAGAGAGAAGAAGCCTGGCAGTGGAACTGAGCAGGGAGAAGACCAAGGCAGGAGTCAAGCTTTGGTGGGAATGTAGGTTTTAGCCTATGGAATGATGACCACCCACAGGAGCAAAAGGAAGATGAAAAAGGACAAATCCAAAGGAAGAGTTCTTGCCTCCGAAGTCCTTGGAACTGTCAAATGGCTCGACATCAGAAGCTGATAAGATTTTATCAGTGGAAATGACAATGAAGAAGAGACATGACCATTTGCTTTGCTGATATATCCTTAAGATGGAACCTTTCCATCTGACTTGTGACTGAAACCTTCCATGTGTTTTATTTCCTCCCATTAGAACTTTTGAAAGCAGAGACTGTCTTTATTTTCCTATCCTCAGCACTTTGCAGTGTTTTGTTCATAGTACGTATATATAGTACATAGTAGATGCTCAATAAATGGCTGATTCATTCATTCATTTGGAAGGATGTCCAGAGAAAGGATTTAGCATGAGAATAAAGAGAAAACACTAAATAAGGTATTTTTTTTAAAGAACTGGCTAGAAGTTAGCTGAGGAGAGGATATTGAAAAATCAGAGAAGATCAATGATTTGGAAGTGTCAAAACATTAGCTTCACCTATGAGTTCACTACTTATTAGACTTTCCAGTTTCCTTTAAAGCACAGCCTAAAGATCATTCCCTGTAAGAAAAGTGTTAACTGGTTTTGATTTCTTGCATCCTTCATATCATCATGCTTTCTTTCTTGAAATTATTGTGTATTATATTGTATATCCTTTGTATTTGTTTAGTTGGTTGCCTTCCTTTTTTTTTTCTCACCTAGTGCCTTGTTATATAGTAGGTGCTTAATAAAGCCTTATCTATAATAGGTGCTTAATGAGTGTTATTGAATTAGGACCAGGTTTAAATGGAGATGTTAGTGTACAGTTGTTCTGGAAATCAGGAAATATATCTTTCCCCTCTTACTAGAATAACTTAAAAAAATCTTAGTGTTTGTTAATGGCATTCTGATAAATGTCCATTTTTGGAAAGGGCCACCTGTTTGTAAATAGAAAGAAATGTCTGGCTAAGGGTGAGAAAATCTCTCCAAATTTGGGCATGTCTAATTTGCAAATGAGCAGAAAAGACCTGACCAACTGCAAATTAGCTTCTGGGCTTCCTTGCCTATAGTATTACCATACTGTCATTAAGGAATAAAGTTCCTTTTTTTTTTGTTAAACTTTGAGGGACAATTTTCAAAGTTTGGGCTTTTGGATTTCGTATTTTGTTTTTGCTTTCTTGCAGTTCCTCAGAATGGGGATGATAATAGGGCCTATCTCTAGGGGGGGTGTTTTAAGATTCATATGAGAGAATATTTATAATGCAATTAGTCTAGTACCTAGCACAGTAGATGCTTAATAAATGCTTATTCTTGATATTCTTATTTTGCATATGTGTATTTATGTACGGGTTGTTCCATGGCTCTTGACACCTGCTTCAAAACATTTAGCAAAGCAATGGGTACCTTCAAAAACATGGAGGGAAAAAAGCTCTAAAATTCAGTGATTGAAGAATTATTTGTTATTGTTGTTTAGTCATTTTCAGTCACGTCTGACTCTTTGTGGCCCCATTTGGGGTTTTCTTGGTAAAGATCCTGGAATGGTTTGTCATTTCCTTCATCAGCTCATTTTGCAGGTGAGGAAACTGAGGCACCCAGGGTGAAGTGACTTGCTCAGGGTCACACAGGGTCACTCAGAAGTATCTGAGGCTGGATATGAACTCATGTCTTCCTTTCTCCCGGAGCTCCATCCATTTTGCCACAACCACTTTAATGATAAGCATCAGAAGCAGAATTTGAATGCTTTCCATAACATCACTTCCCTACTCGGATAACCTTGGGTTCAGGTGAGATATGAATAAGTGGCAAGTAGCTTTAGCTAGGATCCAGACTAATGTATTTACCCAAAGTACCAATGGGTTTCAAGATACATAATTAAATTATTGGGGCACTTAAACTAGATTCTAAATTATTTTAAATCACTGGAGACAGACACTGCCCACATATTCTAAGCCCATATAGCTTTTCTTGGGAATCATTTCTTCAATCACTGCCTACTGACTACATAAGGTCTTTCTGGACTTGAGAATGGTCCCTTAATCTTTGGACAACTACATGGTACAGTGGATGGGACACTGGGCCTGGAGTCAGCAAGATTTATCTTCTGGAGTTCCAACCTAGTCTCAGATACTTACTAGCTGTGTGATCTTGGTCAGGTCACTTTAACCTTCTTTGTCTCAGTTTCTTTATCTGTAAAATGAACTGGAGAGAGAAATGACAAAGCACTATTTTTTTTCCTTGAAAATTCCAAATGAGATTTTGAATAATTGGCCATGACCAAAACAACTGAACAACAACAATAATTTTAAATCTTCATGCTTAAGGCTGTTGTCTTATTTAGGGTAAGGATCTGATTTTTTTTTTCACGTTGGAAATTTCAGTGCTGTCTTGAATGATGGTTTTCCCTGCTGACCTCACTCATCATCCCCCTGATTTTTCCATTTTGCCCAAATTAATTTTCTCTCCCCTTGTGTTCAGTTCTCTCATACCTCGATGTGTGCTTTTTCTCATGCTCTTTCGGAAGCCTAGGACTAGCCACTATACTCATCCATCAATAAGCATCCATTAAGTGCCTTTTGTGTGCCAGACTCTATGCCAAGTGCTGAGAATGTAGAGACAAAACAAGGAAGCAATCCCACTCTTGAAGAGCTTCTATTCTAGGGAGAAAGAAAAAGTGTGTGATCTAACAGTCAATCAATAAACCTGAGTTTAGCAAGTCCCCACTGTATATTAAGCACACTATGCTTGAGATTAAGCCTGACACTTGGAATACAAAGGAACTCTAGAAGCTAGTTAAATTCTATTAAGAGAGATGAAAGGCACACGTGTGTGTAAAATAAGGGAAAGGAATGGAGGTAGAACCTCTGATTTCGTCAACATGGAAGAGTACTAAAGGAGGAAACTCCCTCCACTAATGAAAGTTGACATCTCTGCAACTTAAAGAATGGTGCCTGGAAATGACCAGGAAGTAATGGAAGCCAGGTCTTCCTGACTCCACAATTCCTATTACTAGGCAGGAGTCAAGCACTCAGGGTGTTATGGTGGAAGGAGAACAAGACCTGGGCTGTGTTTCAGCTTTGATATGGATCAGCCAATGCATTAAGTGGGAATCACTTCATTTTTTTGTCTTTTTATCTCCAGCACCTAGCACAACGTCTGCCATATTGTTGTTGCTGCTCAGTCATTCATTTGTATATGACTTTTCAAGATCCCATTTGGTTTTTTTTTTTTGGGGGGGGGGCAGAGATGCTGGAGAGGTCTGCCATTTCCTTCTCCAGTTAATTTTACAGAAAAGGAAACTGAGGCAAGCAGGGTGAAGTGACTTGTCAAGAATCACACAGCCAGGTGGGGTCTGAAGCTGGGTTTGAACCCATGAAGATGAGTCTTCTCCAAGCCTGGCACTCTATCCATTGTGCCACCTACATGCTTGCAGAATGATTCATGATCACACAAAAATTAAACAGCCTCTGCCCTTGAGGAGCATTCTGTGGTGGGAGAGAACATGTATACAAAGAAGCATATATAAAATACATAAACACTCACACACAAAATAACTTCCAGGAGAAAGGCACAGGCAGTTGTATGATTTTAGACAAATCTCTCAGACTCCATTTCCTCATCTGTAAAATGGGGACAATAATTCTTACCCTGAATCCCTCCTGGAAGGTATGTGAGCCCTGGGAGGCCATCATCTTTGGATTTTGGAACCAAAAAGCCCTTAAAATTCATGTAGTTCAACCTTTCTGTTTTATAGAATCAGTATGTGGTCGAGGCAGAACTTGAACCCAAGTCTATAGTTTTGGGGCCAGTTCTTGAACCACTTGACTACACTACAAACTATAAGAGAATTGGAGAGGAGGTGTCAGTACTTGGGGGGGGAGGTACTCAGAAATGCCTCATGAGGAAGGTATCCTATATACTGAGCTTTGAAGGAAGCCAGAGGAAAGAGAGAAACAAGCATTTATTAAGTGCTTACTGTGTTTGTTGATTGATTGACTGGAAAAAAGAGGGAAAAATAAGTCTACGACTGGCACCTTGTTCATATTAGGACTTATGTAAAATTTGGTTAATTGTTTTGTACTTTTTGACTTTGGAGTTTAAAAATACTTAGATTCTTTTAATAGGAATATGTATATGTGCATGTATACATATATGAATACATATGAACACACATATCTATCTGTCCACCTATCCATCCATCCATCCATCCTTCGTCTTTCCTTTCCTCATCTCTCTCTCTTCCCCTTCTCTCTCTGTCTCTGTCTCTGTCTCTCTCCCTCTGTCTCTCTGTCTTTCTCTCTTTGTCTCTCTTGTCTCTCTTTCTCTTTCTTTCTCTGTCTCTCCCCTCTCTCCTTTTTTCTTTGTCTCTCTCTCTCTGTCTCTCTCTCCTCTCTTTCCTTCTCTATCTGTCTCTTTCTTTCTCTCTTTCCTTCTCTCTTTCTCTCTCTCTTTTCTCTCTCTCTGTCTCTCTGTCTCTCGTTTCACTCTCCCTCCCTCTCTCTCTCCCCTTCTCTCTTTCCTTCTCTCTCTTTAGTCTCTCTCTCTCTCTTTGCTTCTCTCTTTCTGTCTCTCTGTCTGTCTCTCTGTCTCTCTCTTCTTTCTCTCTTCCCCCTCTCTGTCTCTATATCTTTCCCTCTCTCTGTCTTTGTCTCTCTCTCCCTCTCTCTCTCTCTTTCCCTCTTTCTCTGTCTCTCATTTCACTCTCCCTTCTTCCCTCCCTCTCCTCTCTCTCTCATCTCTCTTTCCTTCTCTCTTTCATTTCTCTCTCTTTGCTTCTCTCTCTCTCTGTCTCTGTCTGTCTCTTCTCTCTCTCTTCCCCCTCTCTGTCTCTGTCTCTGTCTTTCTCTGTTTTGTGAGCACATTTCCTCCTCATTTGACTTTCTTCAAGCTTCAGCTCATTTTCACCTGCAAGAAGCCTTTGTCAAATTCCATCTCTGACCCTTACTGGCTTATGACTCTGGGGAGCGCACAATTTTTATAAGTCTTAGTTTCCTTATCTGTAAAAGGAGGTAATGAGACAGTATCTGTAAAGTGTCTTTTATACCTTAAAGCGCTACGTAAAAGCAGCTCTTATTTTGGTACCTCTGTTGGTAGAGAAGCTTTAATAAAAAAAATAAATAAAAAAGGAAAAAAATGATCTATGGATAAAAGAAGCAAGTCTTTAGAATGATTATTTCTGCAATATGTTAATATGGCAACAATATTTCCTAGGAGTAGCTTGGGTTGTTTTGAAACACCTTATTGTTGATAAAACACAGGGCATCTGTTTTAATTCTTTCCTTTGTGCCAGAAACATGTTTTTGAATGCAGGACAACTCTTTCAGTTCTGATGCAGCAATGATTTAAGAGTAAGGGATTTTATAAAGGGAAAACAATGCTCTGATGTGTAGTTTATGGGAGGCTGGAGAGTTTCCACTCTTCTGGGGACTTTGAAATTTGGTTTCTCAGTCCTGCAGACTTGGAATTTTAGTGATCAGCTTCTTCAAGCTCTAGGAAACTGGACTCATGGAACTCCAGCTGACAGGTGCCAGCCAGTCCGTTTAATAATTCAAAACTGGAAATATCAGCTAAGGAGGCTGGCAATGCTATAGGCTGATTGGAGTGTCTTTTCCCAGTAGGGAAGGCTACTTTAAAAAGCAAATTAAGAACAGAAAGCTGCTTGGTGATGAGAGACAGCATGAAATAATGGATGGGGCATTGGGATTGACAGATGAGAGATCTGGATATGAAGTATCCTTATCTGTAAAATGGGAATACCTCTTATACTTACTTCATAGTGTTATTATGAGGCACAAATGAGATAATATATGTAAAGAACTATATAAATATCAGCTCCAATTATTATAAAGAATCAGGGCAAGGAAAGCTTCCATAGGGAATAGTGCCCTGGTATGGGCATTATTCCCCCAGATGACACAATGGATAAAGCTTTGGACTGGGCCAGGAACAGCTAAATTCAAATTCTGTCTCAAATAATTACCAGCTGTGTGACCATGGGTAAGTCACTTAATTATTTGGTGCTTCAACCTCCTTGTTAATAAGAAAAGGAAGTTGGATTTGATGAGATCTGAGGTCCTTTTCAGCTTCAATCAACCTGGGAGGCGTCTTGCTAAGTTATTTTTCCAAGTCCTTCTTCAGTTCTCCTATCGCCTTTCTGATGATATTAGCAGGTCCCAGATTACTTCAGGGAAGAAGCAAGTGGCTTAGCAGAGAAACATATTGAACTCAGATGACTTGGCCTTTAATATGGCTCTCCTGGTCAATTCTTGGATGACCTTGTGCTTCAGAGGGGGATCGATTGGCCCCATCACATCATAAAATGAGAGCTGCAAAGAGCTTAGAGATTCTTGCTGTTTAGTCATTTTCAGTTGTCTTCAACTCTTTATTATTCCATTTGGGGTTTTCTTGGTAAAGGTACTGGAGTGGTTTGCCATTTTACAGGAGAGGAAACTGAGGCAAATAGGATTAAGTGACTTGGCCAATGCAACATAACTAATAAATATCCAAATCTGGATTTGAACTCAGATCTTCCTGACTCCTGGCCTGGAACTCCATCCACCAGTCACCTAACTACCCATAAGAGGAGCCCAATTCTTTTAATTTGTTCAAAGTCCCAAGGAAATGAGCAGCAGAGCAGATCCAGGTTCTTAGCCCTGCTGCTCTGTCTCTAATCCACTCTTTCCACTGCATTGGTTGGAGATGACCTTCAAGGTCCAAACTAGAACTATGCTTCTATGATCTTTTGGGATTTGAATTTAAATTTTTTTCAACACATAACACATAAATACATACGTGTGTATACATGCATTCTTTCTTGAATTAGCTAGTAGTTTCATTCTAAGTTTTTCTCTTGGACACAATGGATCTTTCTTTATTTGCACCAAATAGTTAAGTGACTTACCTGTGGTCACACAGCTAGTAATTATTTGAGACAGAATTTGAATTTAGCTGTTCCTGGCCCAATCCAAAGCTCTATCCATTGTGTCATCTAGGGGACTAGTGCCCATACCAAGGCACTATTCCCTATGGAAGCCTTCCTTGCCCTGATTCTTTATAATAATTGGAGCTGGTATTAGTTAAAATATCACATAAAGAGGGAAAGGAATGTAGTTCTAATGAGCCTGAACCTCATATAATGGGACTTGAGCATATTTTTTATTAAAGATTTTTATTTTTGAAACATATGCATGGATAATTTTCAACATTCACCCTTGCAAAATATTGTGCTCCAATTTTTTTCTCTTTCCCTTCCTCCCCTACTCCCTCCCTTAGATGGCAAGTAATCCAATATATATTAAATATGTGTATTTCTTCTATACATATTTCCACAATTATCATGTTGCACAAGAAAAATCAGATAAAAAAGGAAAAAAAATGAGAAAGAAAACAAAAAGCAAGCAAAAAACAATAAAAAAATGAAAATACTATGTTGTGATCCACATTGAGTATCTTTTTTAATGAGTCCTTGCTATCTTCAACAATGTAATCATATCATACAACTCTTACCTTTAGTGAGAATCTCATTTTGGCAGTATTAGATAATAAATAATGCTTTTGCCATTTGTCTTGTACAATAATTGATCCTGAAAAAAATAATAATTTTGGTGAATAATCTGCCTTTAACTTATGTTTTCACTTCATTTTCATTTCTTATGGATCTTTGATCAATCATTTCTAAAACCATCTATTTTCTTTCTTTCTTTTTTTGTTTTCTAGATTCTCTGGAAGGGAATTAATAATGTATAAATAAAGATTTAAAACTCTAGGAAAGCTGCTATTTAAAGGAAACCTGAAATAAATTTTGAACATTTTAATACTCACTTCATAATATTTTTGAGATTAAAGGGGAAAGGGAATCCTAAGTATAAAAATATTTATAGCAGCTCTAAACTAGAAACTAAAGAGTGTCCACTTTACTGGGGTATATGTGAAGCAAATTGTAGTATATAGATATAGTGGAATGTTATTGTGCCATAAGACATGATGCAATGGATACTCTCAAAGGAAACTGGGAAGATCTCTCAGAACTGACACAAAATAAAGTATGTAGAACTAGAACAGTATATAATGACAACAAAAAAAATTAGGAAAAAATAACTGAAAAACTTTACAACTTTGAACAATCCAATGATAAATCATGAGTCCAGAGGACTGAAAATGAAACTTTCCCCTATCTTCTGCCCATACCTCTTCTCTCTGCTTCAAACAATCCTTTCTTTGTTACAAAATAACTGTAGTAATACAAAAGAAATTCATGCTCTGATCATAGCCGAAAAGTCTCACTTCGAGTTCATCATCTCTCTGTCAAGGGGTAGGTGTGCATAACAAGTTTTGTAGATTTGCAGTTATTACGTTGTTCAGACTTTTAAAATTCTTTCAAGTATTTTTTCTCCTTTACATTATAATAGTTACATTACTTTATATTTCCTCAGACATTATAGTTTTTCTTTTACATTTTAGCTGTTGATGAAATCATTCTCTTGCTTCTCCTCACTTTATTCTATATTAATTTTACAAGTCTTCCTATTCTGGTATTTATTTACAAATACATTTTTGCTCAAGTAAAGAGGCACTTATATGCTTAATTAACTATTTATTATTTAATTTTTTCCTTAATTTGAATGAATAGCTCTCCTGTCAGGATGTCTGCTGACCCACTGTCCTGCTTGGGTCACTGACTATGGATAGCCTGATGGCAGAAGTTCTCAGGAATGTGACTTGGGAGAATCCATGGAAGAAAATGGATACCCCTGTGCTATCCCCTCTCCCCCCTCCCCCAGCTCCAATCTACTTTTTGAACTGGGATTGATTTTAGAGATTATCTTAACCAAAACTTTCCTTTTATATGTCAAGGAACTGAGAATCTGAGAGGAGAAATTGGTTGTCTTTCCTTGATCCTGTCCTTGTCCCTCTTTTCTCATCCCTCTATAGTTTTTCCCCTGATAATCTTATCCATTCCTTTCAAGAAGGCTCCCAAGTCTATCATCCTTTTTCCCCAGTGTCCACCTTCCTTCTGAACTTTGGACCTGTGTTTACAGCTGTGTCATGGACAGCTCCATCTGAGTGTTCCAGTGACATCCCCAAGTCTCAATATATCTAAAACAGAATAGATAATTCCCCTTCTCTCTCCAAAATGATTTTTTATTTTGGCTTCTTTGTTTTGGTTAATGGCTCCATCATTCATCAGGTATGAGTTTGAATAGATTACGTCTGAGATCTCTCGAGGGAGGAGCTGGACTAGATCTGGAAGTCACCTTAGGGGTCATCTATTCCAGCTCCTTGATTTTACAGGTAAGGAAACTGAACTTCAGATATGTCATGACTGACCCATGACCACATAGATGTTAAAAGAATGCTGACTTCCAATCCAATTCTCTATACACTGGTGTCTTGAGAATTTGACTAGTAGATATCTAGAATCAGAATTCTTTCCATATCTGATATTTAATTATTTTATATTCCAAATTTAGATACGCTATAACTTCTTTAAAACAAATCCTAAAATATCCCCCTCACCTTGAAGCTCTTTAGCATGTCTATTTTGAATAATTCTAGACATTTCACTCATGTGTCTCTAAAACATTTTTAGAAGGCAAGTAGGATGAAGTAATGAACAAGAGAATTATGATCTCTCTTTTTTATATTTCCAAAGCTCCCACTGGATTTATGTTTTTTTTGGGAGGGTATGTAAGGAACTTCCACAGAAGAAACTATACTGAAGGAGATACATCTTCTTCTAATGCAGTTCCTCTACTCAAATACCACTTAGAATCTCATTGAATAGCTCAGGCACTGAGAGATCAAGTTGATTTCTCCAGGCTCATATAGATGGCTTTTGTGGACAAAGGCAAGACTTGAACCTTAGTCTCTTCTCTCTTGGAGAAATCCCAAGACTTCTCTCTTGAGAGTAGAGAAATTAGGATAAGAGATACTGAAATCTGATCTCCAAATCATGGAGATCAATTGTTTCTGCAGCTCAGATCTGATTCTTGACATCTTTTGTCAAATGTCATGGTTGAGTGTTGTACATGGAAATGAGGGCTTTTCAAAAAATCACCCTTTCATGGGATTGTGGCATTTTGTTGACAGACCATTACTGACCCACTTTGCTCTTTTTATTTAACATCTAATTTATATTCTCTTTTTATCCTTGACTCTAGAATCACTAGAACTGGGTAACTGATCATGTTGTGGGAGACAAGAAAAATGGAAGGATATAAAAGACAAATCACTATTTCTCAGTTTTGCTCGAGATTGGCCTTCTTCATGCCAAATTTGCTTTTTGGCAGATCTTAGTATGAATGGATATATCAATACTAAGTGTTGCAGAATAGGGTTAATTGTGTGAATCAGCTCATCTTTGACTCAATAATCATTACAGAGAGGTAGAATGGCTTAGCAATAGAGCTGACCTTGGAGCCAGGAAGACCTGAATTTTTTATGGCACATACTGGTTGTTTGAATTTAGTAAGTCATGTAATTTATCAGTGCTTTAGGCAACTCTCCAAGACTAAAAATTGCAAAGAAAGTGTTGACTTGCATCGATGTAACAGTTTCCCCATATTAATGAAATAATAGGTCTAGTCCCTATCCCAATTATCATAAGAACTGACATTATTACATGGCACATTAAGGTTTGCAAAGAACTTCAGATGCACATGTCCCTTGAATACTTACAATAATCTTAAGTTTAGCTATTCTTTTTCTTCTAGGACTTAGGTAAAATTATTTTCCCCTTTCATAATTTCACAAAGCTAGCAAGTGTCTGAGGCAAATTTTTCCTGACTCCAAATCCAGGCTGCCCTCCACTGCACTAGGCTGTTCTTAAAGTTCTAGTCATCTCACTATTTAAGGCACACCATGATAGAGATGGAATGATGCAATGGAAAGAACACTAAAAAAACAACAACCCTCAAACAAACAAAGAAAAAAAGAAAGAACACTCAATTTGGCATTGGAGAAAACCTCACTCTGCCCCTTCTTATCTGTATGATCTTGATCAAGTCCCTTTCCCTCTTCAGATACTTCAGATATTTATTTTTTAAATGAGACGATAGGACCTAATTTATGTTTATGATTCCATGATTCTGGTGGGAGACAGAGCTCTGAAGCTCTAGCCAATATGAGAGCTTTTACATTTATTTTTATCTATGTTCAGACTTCCATATTTTTTCATCTTATTGTCCTTCTTTGGTTCTCAGAGGATAAGATGGTCCTTCTCATCATCAGTACTCAGCTTGCCAACCATGTCTTTGATTTCCTCCTCTCTTCCAGGACTTAGCTCTCCATGATGAACTTTCCCTTCTGCAGTATTTTCTTTACTGACTCAATACTCTTAGGTTGTGCCATATCTCATATTATTCACCATATCTTTTAAATAAAAACCCAACCTTTGGATGACTGCACAGCTCCTCCTTAAGCCATACCCCTATTCTTCTCTTTTTGACCCAACTCTCAGAAAAAAGTAGCCTCTGCTTTAATTCCCCATTCCCTCACTCTGCTTCTAGTCTGTCTTCCTGGCTTTGTTTTACAAGACTCCCCTTCTCTTCTTTTATATTTCATCCTCCACTGGGATTCCAACTCTTTTCTAATCTGGTTCCACCTCCATACATTTTGTCCATGCCATGCCCATTTGAAGCAATCTCTCCTGATCAGTGAACTTTCCCCATAACCCCACCTGTTGAAATCCTCTGCTCCTTCAGGACCCAGGTCAGGAGCCATTGCTTTTTAGAAAAATCCCTTTATGGGTAGATCCCACTGTCCCTACTTTTGGCCCTCTCACACCCTTCCTTTTGAACCATCCTATGCACTTAATCATGTACTGATCATGGTAACTGTATATATTTCATTTCTCTGTATTAAAGTATAAATCCTTTGAGAAGGATTACACCTTCTCTTTCCTTTGTGTTCCTATCACCAGAGAGTGCTCTACATAAGGTTTTTCATACATTCTTCTTGAGTGGAGTCCTTTTGAAATGTAGACCCTGATCCAGAGGATCTGCTAGGTGAGACTGAACCAACAAAGATCCTGGATATTGGAAGGAATGCTTTTGGAAAAAGAATCACAGATCTCTGACTTTCTGCATTGGCCAGGTTAAACTGAAGAGTTTTTGGACTGGTCTTCTCCTTCAGTCTGTTGCATCACAACTGTAGCAGCCATTATACAGAATGTAAAATGAGGACTAGAAGAGGCAGCACAAAGGGAGGAAGGACCACAGACCAAAAGGATTTGGAGTCAAAACAAGATTTGGATTCAACTTTGGATATTTGTTAGCTTTATGACACGATGAAAAAGGAAAGTCCTTTAACCTGAATCCCAGTTTCTCCATCTGTAAAATGAGGGAAATAATGTAGAGATATAGGCAATGGGTTCAAATCTCTTATACACTGAACAATTCACTAATACTCAGTCTTCTCTTATTCTCAAAGAGTGATTCCCTCAACCAATATGAATATTCTTTTTTTATTAAAGCTTTTTATTTATAAAACATATCCATGAGTAATTTTTCAACATTGACCCTTGCAAAGCCTTCTGTTCCAAATTATCCCCTCTTTCTCCCCACCCCCTTCCCTAGATGGCAGGTAGTCCAATATACAACATGAATATTCTTGCTAAAATTCTTGATTTCTGGCTGACTTGCTGAAACACAAACAGGCTTGGAAGAGTGCTTGACTTTTTGCAACCAGTCTTAGGACATTTTTTCTGGGCAGTTATCAGTGTTCATTCAAAGACCTAAGTTTGGTCACTCCTTCCAAATCCATGAAGATCATGTTCATCCCTAACCGGACCAATTCAGTCAAAAAGTCTGGACTCTCATCCACATTACTTGGGGTTTTTGATTGTTCAGTCATTTCAATTGGGTCTTGACTCTTTGTGACCCCATTTGGCTTTTTTTTTGGCAAAGATCCTAAAGTGTTTGGCCATTTTCTTTTCCAGCTCATTTTATAGATAAGGAAACTATGGCAAACAGGGTTAAATGACTCCGAAATTTGAACTCAGACTCAAGTTGAATCTTCCTGACTTCAGGCCCAACACTATCCACTGTATCACCAAGCCACCTATTACTTGGGGTAGGGGGTTTGTAACCCCAACCTTACACTATGAGTCCATGAACCCCGGCAGAATGTGGTGAACATGAATGAAAAGTGTAGATGATGACATTCAATGAGAACTTTGGTTAAAGAGATTTTTCTTCCCTACTGGAGTCAGAGAAGGCTTCCTGAGGCACTTAAATTGGTGATTAATGGAAGAACTCTTAAGGAGCAAAAGTGAACAGGTACTGGAATTTATTCTAAGGAGTGAGGGCAGCTATATGGTGCAGTGCATAAAGCACCGTGCCTGAAGTCAGGAAGACGAGTTCAAATCCAGCCTCAGACACTTAATACTTCCTAGCTATGTGACCTTGGGCAAGTTACTTAAGCCCAATTGCCTCCAGGGGAAAAAAAAAGAAAGAAAAAAAAAAAGAAAAAAGAAGTGAGGGTGGAGTGAACTAAGTTGCCAAAGAAATAAAAGATAGGATAGAGAATGGAAAGGGATTCTTTTTGACTGGAGCACAGAACACAGGAAGGGTATCAGTATGAGAATGAAGGACTAAATATCTAGAGCTGGAAGGCTCCTTAAAGGTCCTGGAGACCAATGGAAGCTTAGGAACATTAAGTGACCTCCTTAGAGTCACATAGCTACAAAGTGGCTGAAGTAAGATTTGAACCCAGACCTTCCCCACTCTATTAACAATATCCTATTGCCTCAGATAAAGTTAGAAAGATAGATTGGAGGCAGATTATGGAGGGCCGGATGGCTCTCTCATCCAAAGGACATAGGATACATGGAAAGACACAAGCATTGACTTTACACTTCCTTTTCTGGGGCATACTTTGGTACTAAAAAATGAAATCATCTCTTGCTGGAAACAGTCCATATTGTTGCTGCTCATACAGTGCCCTTAATTGCAACATTTGGATTATTTTTGGAATGCCAGCCACCGCAATCAAGGGCTTTCTTTCCCATTTTCAGGATTCATTTTTTTTCTCTGTTTCCTAGCTTTCTTGTTTGATACCCCACCCCCTTATTTGTCAGACTTCCCCAGGATCTCTTTTTCTACTGTTTTTCTAGCCTTCCTCATCTTTGCTGAGTTTTTCTTACCTTCTCTCTGCTCCTACCCCCCTTGCACCAGACTTTTAAACAGATATTTAAAGCAATTATTCTGTTCAGTTTCATTATTGCAATCCCACCGCTTGGGTAATAGCTCACTTGAAAGAATGCTTGGTTCTTTTGACTCCTGCATTTTCTTTCCCGGTTTCAGGAATGACATCTTCCCACCCTCTCATCTGTGTTACTTTTATTATTTACCTGACCTCCTTTCAGTGGTATGAAAGCCTCTGGAACACAAAAGGCCAAATTCCAAAGGGAGACCAAGTCAGTCTGCCCAGGGAGGATAATTTTTCAATTAATGATTCTTGGTGTATGAACACCCCAACAAGGAAAATTGAGACCATTTCGTTTCCTCTCAAATCCCTTTTGTGTTCCGGCAACAATATTTTTCATTTCCTACCACTGCATAATTTAGATTGATTCTGATTACATGTTCATATGTAGGCTTTTCCCCATGAGCACAGAAGCAAAGAGTGTATATCCAAATAAAATACTTCTGAACATTCCCTCCTTGATTCTTTCAGTGTTCAAGATTTGCATTCCCAAATGGAGGGGGCTCTGTTATTCCTGCCACAATTCTTGGTCTCACTATATTATCCTCCTTAGTATTAAATGGGTTTTTCTTTACTACTCATTTTCAGTTGGATTATTTCCGTTATTGTTAATGTTCAGTCACTTCAGTTGTGTCTTACTCTGGGTGACACCATATGGGATTTTCTTGGCAATGAAACTAGAGGGATTTGTCATTTCCTTCTCTAGCTCATTTTACAGATGAGGAGACTGAGGTAAACAGGATTTAAGTGCCTTGTCCAGAATCACCTAGTTAGTAAGTACCTGAGGTCAGATTATAGGGAGAGGAGTGTTCTTGACTTTAGTCCTGGGACTCTATCTGTTGCATCACCTAGCTGCCCAGCTGAGCCTTATGATGTTATGTAGCTTTCACTTAAGCAGATTTTGAAAAAAGAAGTCATATCCTTTTCAATGAGAAACTTGTTGTTCAGTTCAACAAGCATTTATTAAGTTCCTGCTGCGTGCCAGGAACGAAGTTCTATGCCAGTGATACAAAGAAAAAGAAAAAAACAGGTCGTGCTCTCAAAAAACTTATGTTTTGTTATAACAACATTTATACAAAATCAATATAAAGAAATTGGTGATGGTAGTAGGAACCCTTTGGCACTAGCAACTGGGAAGATCAAGACAGATCTCTTGAATGATGTGGTAGTTGTGTTGAACCTTAAAAAGACTCTGGGTTCCAAGAAGAGAAGATGAGGAAAGAGAATTTTCCAGACATAGATCAAGGATAATAGATCCAGCATGAGAAGGGACCTTGGGGGCCATCTAGTGATGGTAACTTAGGACCACAGATTCAGAGATGGAAGGGACCCTGCAGGTCATTTGGTTCCACATGGAAACTGAGACCAAGAATTTGCCCAGGATCGGACAGATAACAAGAGGTAGGATGCAAATTTGGGTTTTCTTGAGTTTACAACCAATTCTATTTGACTTTCAAGGCTAGCATATTATTTTTGATAATACATTGCGGCTCCATGTTACTTATATACTTAATTCACCATAGAGGCTGGGATTTGCTGTTGGAGAGACAGCATGTTGAATTGACCTATCAATGTCTCTAACTGGCATAAACTATGCTTGGACAGTGAGCTGGACCCAGGATTGAACAGGAGGACAAAGCTAGCCTAGATTGCTTTTGGGAAGCTGAGCCATGCTTTCATAGGTTAGCATTTATATAATGCTTTAAGATTTGAAAACAACTTAACATACATTATTTCATTTGTTCCTCACAACTCTGGGAAATAGGGACTATGATTCCTTTTTTATATAGAAGGAAATCTTTTTATAGATGAGGGGTTAAGTGATTTGTACAGGGTCACAGAGCTATAGTAAGGGTCTGAGGCAGAATTTCAAGAAAAGAACAGAGAAGATGATAAATATTTATATGGTACATACTATGTTTCAGGAATTGTGATGTTTTCCCTTCCTTCCTTCCTTCCTTCCTTCCTTCCTTCCTTCCTTCCTTCCTTCCTTCCTTCCTTCCTTCCTTCCTTCCTTCCTTCCTTCCTTCCTTCCTTCCTTCCTTCCTT
>JAJPUD010000459.1:84019-101309 GCA_023553655.1 Myrmecobius fasciatus | reverse complement strand
TCCTTCCTTCCTTCTTTCCTTCCTTCCTTCCTTCCTTCTATCCTTTCCTTCTTCCCTCCCTCCCTCTTTCCCTCTCTCCTTCCCTCCTTTCCTTCCTTCCCTCTCTTCCTCCTTCCCTTCCTTCTTCCCTTACTCCCTATTCCCCTTTTTCTCTCCTTCCCTTCCTTCCTCCCTCCTTCCCTTTTCCTCTCCCTCCCTCCCTTCCTTCCTCCCCACCCCCTTCTTCCCTTCTTTCCTCCCTGCACTCTTCTTCCCTCCTTTTCTTTCCTCCTTCCTTCCTTCCTTCCTTCCTTCCTTCCTTCCTTCCTTCCTTCCTTCCTTTTTTTCTTTCTTTAGATTCGAGCTGGAAGGGATTTTGCAGACCAGTAAATACTACCCTTTTCTTTTTAAAAAAAATATAACTTTTATTTATTTTTTAAAAAATTACCAAGTAATTATTTTCTACTTCCCCCAATAAAAAAAAAGAAACACCAAATTCTTGAGTAGTCAGGCAAAAGCAATTCTGGGGCAGCTAGATGGTGCAGAGGTTAGAGCACTACCTCTGAAATAAGGAGGACCTGAGTTCAAATTTGGCCTCAGGCACTTAACACTTACTAGTTGTGTGACCCATAGCAAGTCACTTAATCCCAATTGCCTCAAAAAATCAAACCAAAGCAAAAGAGACATGTCCAAAAATGCATGCTTTGTTCTGCCCTGAATTCAGTGCCTCTTGGTTGGCAGATGTCTATCATGGCTTATTGGTTCTCTAGAACCATGGTTAGTTGTTGTATTGATTAGCCTTTTTAAGTCTTTCAAAGTTGTTTGTTTATTTTACAGTGTTGTTGCTATTATATTGTTTTCCTGGTATTTGTATTTTGGAGTGTGTCTTGAAGGCTTTCTTGGTTTTTCTTGAACCATTGAACCATTCCTTTCATCATTTCTTATGATATGATACTATTGCATTACATTCATATGGCATAATTTGTTCAGCCATCTTCCAACTGGTGGACACTTTCTTCATTTCCAGTCCTTTGCCACAATAAAGAGCTTTTATAAATATTTGCATATCCATGTAGTCCTGCTCATTTATTAGAGGAGGAAAGTGAGTCCCACAGAGGTTAAAAATAAATTTCTCTGATCAGGAGGATGATTTTAGAGAAGCCTGGAGAGACTTACATGAACTGATGCTAAGTATAATGAACAGAATGAGGAGATCATTGTACACAACATCAATATTATGTGACTGTCAATTCTGATGAACGTGACTCTTTCCAACAATGAGGTGATTGATGCCAGTTCCAATGATCTTGTGATGAAGAGCCATCTACACCCAGAGAGAGGACTATAAGAACTGAATATAGATCACAACATAACATTCTCACTCTTTTTGTTGCTGTTCGCTTCCATTTTATTTTCTTACTCAGTTACTTTCTTTTTTTAAAATCTGATTTCTTATGTGCAGCAAGAGGATTGTATAAATATGTTTATACATATTGGATTTAACATATATTTTAATATGTTTAACATATATTGGATTGCTTGCCATCTAGGGTAGGGGTTGGGGGAAAGGAGGAGAAAATCTGAAACACAAGGCTATGCAAGGGTCAATGTTGTCAAATTATCTGTGCATATGTTTTGAAAATAAAAAAACTTTATTACAAAAAATGAATTTCTAAAGATTATATATGTAGGAAATGGCAGAAATGGTTTAAATCTTGTTCCTCTGACTAAATCTGGCACTATTTTGAATTAATCATGTTATATGTGGCCCCAGCTGACAGAATGAGGAGCAATGGATAGAAATCCTAGAGGGGCAAATATTTTTTGACTTGAGGAGAAACTCCCTAACAATTAGAGCTATCCAAAAATGGAAGAAGTTGCCTAATGAAGTAGTGAGTTTCCTATAACTAGGAGTGTTCAAGCAAAGGCTTGGTGACCTCATATTAATGACATTGTAGACAAGAGTCTTTGTCAGAGATCTGAAGTACCTTCCAATTATAAGATTCTGTAAAATTTTTTGACATGGTCAAATATGTAAATAAGAATGAGTATTTTGATAAGAAAAAATGGATTTCCATGGGAGAGAGTGGAGGTGAAGGCCATGTTAGGAATGGTCTAGACATGTTGTAATGAGGGCTGATAATATGTTATGAGAAAAGAGGATAGATCTCAAAGTTGTTTTTACAGAGATAATCATCAGGATTTGGTGGATGAGTAGATTATGGATTTAGGGCTAGAAGGAGCCTGAGAGACTATCTCTTCTAAGTGCTGTCTCACCTTCCTTTATTTTACAGATGAACAAATTATATTCTAGAGAGATGAAATTATTTGCCCAAGGTAAAATAGGGAATAAGTAATAGAGAAGCCATTTGAACCCATGTCCCCAATTTAGTTCACCAGTCAAGGCTCACTGAGGTGGTAATTTGCTTAGCACTATCACTATAGTATGGATTTGAGTTGAAATTCAAACTCAGCTTTTTTGATTCTAGATCCAACCCTTTCCCTACTACACCATGTTGTTTCTTAAATGAGAGGTGAATAAGATATGAGGCAGAGAGACAATTCACCAATAACTGCAAGATGGGGTATGGTGTGGAGGGTGGACCCACTGATAGGAATAGTAGCCATTGTTTTCAGATTTGTGAAACTAGAGGCACCAATTAGACACTTATGTGAATGTATCTTGTGAGCAGTTCAATATACCTATCTGCAGCTCAGAGAGATAGTCTGGAAATGTAGGTTTTGAGTTATTTGCTTATTTGTGGAAGATGAAATTGTGGGAGTGAATCAATTTGCCAGAGAGAGAATACAGAGTGATAAAGGACCAAAACCATTGGAGAAACATACACACACCCATGCACACAAATGACCAGAGGGGATAGAAATTTTAAAAAGATAATGAATAAGACTGAGAACAGTTAATTATGGAGGAGAATCAGAAAAGGTCTTTGTGAAAGCAAGGGAATTTTTTCTCATGTTAAATAGCCTTGGACTAGATGGGCTCCAGGTTCTTTCTAGTTTTAGTTCTGTGATTGTATGAAAGCTAGGACTTGGCTGTTGTTTCCTAGGTTGGGAACTCCTCTTTCTTTTTTTAACCAAACTGACCTCTCTGTACTGAATCATGACACTCTCATCTCCATTGCTGTGTCTTTGTCTGGAACATGTTATCTCCCTATTCCCACCTCATGGAGTTTCTCTTTCTTTAAGATACCATAATACCTTTTCTGCATCTCCTTCCAAGTGGGGAATTATTTCCTTCTTTGTCTTTGGATTCCCAGTGCCTAATGCAGTATAGTGGGTACTTAAATAAATACTTATTAATAGATTGTGTATCAGATCCCATGCATCAGATTGCCGATAGAGCTGATTGAAATCTTCATTACAGAGACTACCATGGATTTAACAAAGATTTATCAAACACCTACTCTGCATAAATCCTTATGCTTGGCTGTGGGGACACAGAGATGAAGAAGCCATATTGCTTGCTTCCAAGACACTTACACATTCTCCTAAGGGGTCATGGTAATCTGATACTGAATCTTTGATGACACTTTCTGGTCCACTGCCTATTTTTTAGGGTTCACAGGATCATAGCTGTCAAAAATTAGGGGATCCTGACTGCACTAATACATTGAGTCTAACCAGCCTGATATTCCTTATTGTGAATACATTTTCTGAAGAGCAGGTTAGATTAAATGGGAAGATGGATAATCATCAAAGAAGGGCCAATGCTAAAAAAAAAAAACCTCTTAGATTATGGAAGACAAATATCCTCCTCTTAAAGTTTTGTCCAGTCTTGCTTCTGACAAAGTATCTTTCCCTTTTTGATATACAACAGGGATCATGAAGTGAGAGTGAAAGTTGATTGTGATTGAGGGGCTGTGGTGTTAGTAAGACTTACTCACTTCCAGGTGGGGAAAATTAAAGCAATTAAAGGCAAGGTAGCAGTAAAGAAAATGGGCCACCAGAACAGAATCATTGAGGGAAGCTCAGCTGGAGGGATGTCAGCCTGGACCAGAGCAGAGGTGAGTGGGGAGCCAGAAGCAGCCTGGCTTAGATGTAAGAAAGGGAGTATATTGGGGATATAAAAAAGCAAGCTATTCAGTAGGAGCATCATCTTCTGATTTTTATCTTGTCTTCCTCTTTTTTTCTTTTTAGAGAATGAGAAAAAGAACATGGCAGACTCTTGTAGGTTGAGGCTGGGTCAATCTGAATACACCCAGCTTCCTGATAAAGGTAAAGGAGAGCAGTTGACAGAAAAAAAAGTAGACATGAAAGTTCAGGATAGGATTTATTTAGTCATAAAAATAAGAACAGGAAGAGGTTTTAGGGAGCAGGCAGCTAGTCCAACCTCCTTATTTGACAGAGTAGTAACTTGAGACTCAAAGAGTCAGATTGGCTAAGCCAGGCTCTGAATCCAGACCCTCTTACTCCAAAATCAGCTCTCTTCCCATTGCTCATTTTTATCTTTGGCTCCATGTTGCCTTACTCATGCCAAGTATTTAATACATGAACTTAGTAAATATTTTCTGAATTGGATTGGAGAGATGAGAGAGGAAAAGGAAGAGTGCCAGGAGGCTCTTGCAAAAGGATGGGCATGAGGTGCTGAGACTAGAATATGGCTTTAACAATGGAGATGAACATAAGAATTTGAAAAAAATAGAAAAGAAGAATTCACATGACTTGATGACCAATGGGAACTGGAAAGCAAAATTGAGTAAAGAGTCAAGCGTAGTTCCAATGTTTCTAGTCTAGGAGATTGGAAGAATGATGGAATAGGTAAATGCAGGAAGGGACCTATTTTGAGAGGAAGATTTTTCATACTTTGAAATGTTTGACCTGAGATGATGGTGGGGCATTCATGTAGAAATGTTTAGGAGACTTGGAGATAAAAGACTGGAAGCTCAGTTGAGAAAAGCAAGTACAGAGACTTTATTAGGCTATTGCCCATATATAGGTATTGATGAATGCTACAAAATGAATGCCCATCCTGAGATAGAGAGAAAGTAGATTAAAATGTGCAGGGTGTCAGGGGATTAATTTTCTGGAAATTGTGACTATGGAACATGAGGGAAAGTGGAAATTCCTTAGAGTCTAATGTAGAAACAGGGTGAATTAAACTTGCTGCAAAATTTGCCACTTACCATGAACCCAACAATCCAACATTTCAACCATTACTCTATATGTGACATTATGATTTTATTCTATTCAATATACCATTTTAGCCTGCAGATCATTATTAACCCTGGCATTCATCCAAGGTGTTAGAGATCCCTAAAAGCTTTGCACCAAGAGATACCTTTACTCAAGCATTGATGAGAATGTTATAAATGGCCTAGGGCCAAGCACAGATTCCTGGGGTTCTCCACTAGAGACCTTTTGGATTGACATGGAACCATTAATTACTACCTTGGAGGTCCAGCCATTCAACAAGTTCTCAATTCACTTAATTGAATAATCACCTAGCCAACATTTCTCTATTTTTTTCACAATAAAAACAATAGAGGAGTTTTCAAGCGCTTTCTAAAATCCAGGTGAATTATATCTAGAGCAACCCGCCCCCCCCCCAGCTACCAGTCTAGTAACTCTTAAAAAATTAAATATGATATAATTCACTGCTTTTGAAGTGACACTAGCTCTTTCTGATCAGCACTTCTTTTCTTGGATATTTATTAACTGTCTTTTAATAATAAATCTTAGAAGTTTGCCAGAAATTGAAGTCAAGCTCATTAGCTTTGCCTGAAGATTAATTAATGACTACAACTGCCCCATCCCTTTTAAAAGAGATTATATTGACTCTTCTCCAATCCTATAGTGCCTCTCTAGTGCTCCATGATTTTTTGAAGGACACTATCAGTGCTTTAACAATTGTATTTTCAATGGCTCAGCACATGTAGTTTATCTGGGACAAGAGATTTGAGCTCATAAAAGCAACTGGATGCTCTCTTACTATCTTCTTATTCATCTTGGTTGTAAACTCTTCCTTAGCTATCTTGTTCTTTCCCTTCCAGTTCAAAGATCAATCTTCTTGGCAAAGGAAACTAAGCAAAACAGAAAACTCCCAGAGTTGAGCAATTTTGCCTTTTATCTACCACATATTATAGTAATTCTATTTGTTCTAAGCAGTAGCTCTAATCATTTTTTAGTTTTCCCCTTTTCCTTATAAGAGTCTTAAAAAAATTCTATTCTCCTTAGCTTATTCTCATTAACCTTTATTGCCTCCAACATTATTCTGGGTAGGGCCCCACTTTTGCATTCATCTTTTATTGCCTGTCCTTGTTTCCATCTTCTCAATATGCTTTTTAAACATCAAAATTGGTGGGAGAGTTCCCTGTGCATCCACAATGATCTTTTTGAATAATGCTTCCTTTTCTTTCTAAACAGAATGGTTTCTGTCTTCAGAACTTTATTTTGGGAACTTGTATTCAGGCAGATGTCCCCTGTAGAATTTTAGGCTCTAGGATTTTTATCTATCCTTTCTTTTAACCGTTTGAAACCCGTTTTCCACAAATCTGTTTTGGTTATCTTTTTTTCTCCTCTGTAACATTAGTTATTTTTTCCTAAAGTTCTCATCCTTTCCCTGTCAGAATCCAATTCTTCCTTGTTGGCTAAAGTCAAATAAAAAATAGAATTTTTCCTTGTCTTCTTTACTTTCAGAAGATGGCATGATTATTTTTCCTATGTTTGTCCAGGTGGTCTATAGTATGACATGATGATAATATCACTTCTGTTTCTACCTATGTTGTTCTTCACCCAAATGATCTGGTGCAAAATTCTTTACTCTGATTCCTGGGCTTTCTTACATAACTGTATCTTCTTTATACTCAAAGCTATGATATTTTTATTTAATACAACTTACACCCACCCACCCATACTTTTACTTGTTCTGTTTCTTTTGAATTAGATACACCCTTCCATGACAAATGATCATGAATCTCATCCTATGGAGTCACAGTGAAGCCTATGGAGTCAAATTTGACTCTCTCTTTCCCCCCAAATCTCTCATGCTATAAATACTTGGGTGGTATGATTTTCTATGTATATTTAAAAAATATTAACTTTGTTTCATGTTTGGTACTTTTGAGCAAAATGTAGTTTCTCTATCTCTTTTATTGTTGCCTTGCCTGAGATTGTGATCACCATTTTTGATTTTGGGGGGTTTGTTGAGTCATGATAAAGTTTATTATTACCACTTACCTTAACTATGTATATGTTTTTGATATTTTAAGAATGTTTTGGGGCAGCTAGGTGGCATAGTAGATAGAGCACCAGCCCTGAAGTCAGGAGGACCTGAGTTCAAATCTGATCTCAGACACTTAACATTCCCTAGCTGTGTGACCCTGGGCAAGTCACTTAACCTCGATTGCCTCAACAAAAAGCAAAAAAAAATGTTTCTTGTATACAGAAATTTTTTGGGTTTTTCTTTCTAATCTATTTTTTGACAACTTTCCATTTTAAGGGTGAATTAATTATTATTGACATCACTGGCTTTATTGATACTTTGTTTCTCCCTTATCAAATATTGTTATTATATTTTTTCAAAACCAACAGAAGACAGAAATTACACTAAAGATCTTCAGTTTCTATTATGTGGAAAAAGCTGATTCCAGACTCTCCCCTTCCTCTCATTACTTCCCAACTCAGATACAAATGACTACCTTCCCCATAAAGCTTTAAAAAAATAATCACATTAGTTTTTCTTGATGTTATGACTTTTACTGACTTTACCCTTTGCCTTAATCAATTCTCCCCAGTCTCTCTCTTCTAGCTTAGTTCTTTTATTATTTTAGTTTACATTTATTATTGTAATATTTTAAAAAATTTCATTTGGTTCAAATGAGGGGAAAGCTCAAGAGATTTTCCTTCTTTCCACTTCTATGGTTGAATGTCTGTGTCATTCAACTATAGAAATTGTGGCCCAATTTCAAGAAATCTCAAGTTCTTCTCCCTCCTCTTTCCTCCTTCTGTAGAATATTTCTTTTTAAATATCCAATACCTGAGATAGTCTCTCTTTGCTTCCTCAATAACACTTGGAGGTATGATGTTTAAAGAATAATAATTTTTTTCTTTTCTTTTCAACTTGTAAGTATTGGATCATTATTTATAGCTACATTCAAACTTGTTTTCTTAAGTTTCTTTTTCACATTTGCATTTGAAGGATATTTCTCATCTGTTTTTTTAAATTATATATTAATGATTCTATTAAAGGTTAATTTCCTTCCCCTATAGTATTATTCTCAATTTTGAAGAATAAATTATTTTTTGGTGCTTTATGGCTTATGATATTTAAACATATCCTCCCATTTCTCCTTGCTAGTGGATAAACCTGTATGATTTTTACTAGCTTTTTTGTCTATTCCTGTCTGTAGTGCTTTCTCTTGGACCCAACTCTCTGGAACTTAGAAAGCACATTCATAGATAAATGAAATTAGTGGCTACTCTTGATTAATGTCCCATGAATTCTGTTGATTTTCACTTTGTCTTATGGTTAAAATTTCTGAATTAAATTATAGTATTTAGGCCTTTTGTTTTTCTGGGAATTCTCTGGCTCTTATATTTTTCTGGATTTATTGTTTTTTGGTTATGGTATTTTTAATATAGTTTCAAGTTTGCTGGCTTATTACTTTCATAATTCTAATAATTTTTAAATCATTGAATTTTAAAGTTTTTTCCTCCATGTTTTGAAGGTGCTCAGTGCTTTGCTAAAATGTTCTAGTTATCAATTATCCTTTAGAAATTTTTTTTACAAAGAACTCTAATTTTCCTTTTCCTCTCTCCTTGAAACATTTTTAATGAAGGCTTCTAAAGAAATCCTTGGGCCATTCTAGTTTTCTTTCTAGGGTTTTACCTGCAGTTTTGGAGAATTTTTCAGTTCTTTTGGATATTTCTTCTGTCCTATCCAGTAGTGGGAATTCATTCTGGCATAGTGGAAATAGAATCAGGGGATCTGGGTTCAAATCCTACCTTTGTTTACTACCTATGTGACCTTCAGCCAATCATTTATTTCTCTGCATCCCATTTTTCTCACCTATAGTTGATGACTTCTGAAATAATTTTCAGCTATAAATCCCATTTCTTCATTTACTCATTTGCTCACTTTCTTTTTTCCTTTTGGAGTTTTTTTTTCCTTTTTTCTCTTTTAGTTATTATTTTAGGTTAATATATTTCTAGATGATTTGAGGTGTTGAATGGGAAACAAATCACAAAATACAATAAAGCTATAGATTTAGAACCAGAAAATATCTCAGATATGATCTAATTCATCCCTGATTCATCTGACAGACTGGAAAAAAAAACAAATCTGAAGTTAAAGGATGTTAAATGATTTGCTGAAGTTAACCCTAATAGTAAATTAGGCTTATGCAGAACTTCTCACTGTTGCATATAGTATTGAGAGATTGTTTTTTTTTGTTGTTGTTGTTCAAGAAATACTGTGTCAAGTTCAGAGATAACTGGGCAATGTAAATCTCTAAGACTATTTACTAAGTTTTAAAGAGATTTGAAAGAGCATTATAGCACAAAAGGAATAGGTCTCAGATTGGACATAAGATCCAAGTTCAAATCCAGACTTTACTATTTGCTACCTGAGTGATTTAGGGCATTACCTAACCTCAGTTTGTTATATTTGTAAAATGAGAAGGTTGGATTAGATGCCCTCTAAAGTACCTTCTAACTCTCTGATCCAGTCATTAGGAATCTGTATTGGTAAAGGGATTATCTATACAGTGAAACTAGAAACCTTGACATATGGAAGTTGTTAGTAAATGAGGCATACAAAATGTATTAGAACAAGCTGAAAGCAAGCTTAAACTTAATGGGAGGCAGTGTCATAGAAAAGTTTTGATTTATTCTTTCAGTGAGTTGCTATGAAACAAGCAGGAGCATGACCTCAAAAGAGAAGTGTGGGTGAAGATGAATAGTTGAAATCAGGATATGGACACAAGTAAATAAGAGTATTGAAGAGGACTCTGCTGGTAAGCTCCCTGAGTGAATACAGAATTGAACAAACAACCAGGAGCCCAATTAAAAGTCAACTTCTTTATAAATGTCCAGGTGGAAAAGGAGGCATTCACCCATCAAGCAATATTTCAAAGTGACAGTTTCTTGATTTACAAGTTAGGACTTTGTACAAAAGAGAAGAAAAGAGGGAGATTTGTGGGTACTTGAGGAGTTGTTTGAATTTTACAAATATTCGTTTCATACCACAGCAGAACAGGAGATTTCTTAGAAGAACCTTGTCAATGCTTTATATTACAATCATGTGAATTACCTTCTCATGGACTCATAATAATGCAAGTAATTGCATTTGTCTGAAGACTTAACAAGAGATTATTCCTACTGGCCAGGGGGCATCTATTATTACCAAGAGCAGAACCAAATAATCCTAACCCTATATTCAAGAAGTGCCTATTCATTCTCCCACAATCACTGTGGATGCTATTCCATTCTAATTATTATAATTTCACAAACCTTGTAATTGTATGGCTACTCAGAAACCTTCTTTGCATGCATCCTACTCTTACCAGATCCAGACTGGCTTAGAATAAGTCACCACATTGAGGATCAGTTCCAACTTGGTAAAAAAAAAGATGGAAACATCTTTTCTGTGGCCTGGTGAAGAGAGCCCTGATCTTGTCATCAGGAGAGTGTGAGTTTGAATTTCATTCTGACATTTATTAGAACAAGTTATATAACCTCCTAAAGCCTCTATAAAATGAGGATGATACTTATAATTCCCACTCAAAAGCTAGTTGGGAGGCTCATATGGAGTGATGTATATAAAATGTTTTGCAAAGTTTAAGGCACCATGTTTATGTTGGTTATGGTTCTTATACTCAGGACTAAGGGCTCATTCAACAATATTACAATGCATCAGGGTAAATGAGTGATCTAACACAAAGACAGTGATTGGACTTGAGACTTTATTGGGAAATTCAGGCAAAGAGATTCTCTGTACCAATCTAGGTGAGCATCATCTCTTCAATTTAGTCTTAATAATTTCTTAGAACACTGAGAGGTTAAAGAATTTGCCCAGGATCACATAGACAGCATGTATCAGATGTTGAATATGAACCTGAGTTTTCTTGGCTTTACAGTTTGCTCCCTATCTACTGACCCAACATGGCTGTGATCTAGTACATATTTCTAATATAATGGTATTAAAAACAGACACCATGAAACTAATAAATATTAATTGTGACATAAGTAATAGCTGAAACTTATTTAGAATCTTAAAGTTTTGATAACATATTTATGTGTGTCACTTCATTTAAGCTCCACAAGAAATTTGTTGGATAGATACAAGAGGTATTTTATCCCTATTTTTAAATGAGAGAAAAGAGACAGTTTAAATAATGTAACTGGTGAATTTTGAGGGTAGGATTTGAACTCAATTCTTCATAATTCCAGGTCCAAGACACTTAATTATACCATGCTGTTTCTGGAAGCATAAGGAGCTACACTTCTGGTTGTGATTGTATGATACATTAGTAGTCAATAAGCATTTAAGTACCTACAAAGTACCATGTATTGTGCTAAGAGATGGAAATATAAAGAAAGGCTAAAGGAATAGTTCCTGCCCTCAAGGAGCTCACAGTTGTATGTATTATGAATATGTGTATGTATATGCATGTGTGTGTGTGTGAATAACATGCAAACAATTATGTATAATTAAGGTATGTACACAATGAACTTTTGATAAAGAAGACACTAAGGTTGAGGAGGATTGGGCAAGACTTCTTGCGGAAAGTAGGACCTTATCTGAGACTTGAAGGAGGCCTGAGAAGCTAAGAGATAGAAATGAGAAGGGAGAGAGTTCCAGGCATGGAAGATGGCCAGGGAAAAGACCCAGAGATGGGCGGTAGAATGTTACCACAAAATTGCAGTTTTCCAAATGCCCTTACTCTAAACATCTGGCAAAAATATTTGAAACTGCCAGGCTATTTATCTTCTCCACTTAGTATTTAGCAGCTTGCATTAGACTTGTTACTCAATGTGTTATAGGATCATGATGAGCTTAGAACTGTCCAAGGTACTGAGTCTTCCAAAAGAAGCAAGTTGCCCGATCCCTTCTTAAAATTGTGAGTCTTGTTACTTTCTTGTTAATAGCATGAAACAGGGTTCAAAGTCAAACATGAAAATATTTTCAAAGGCTTGAAAGTCTATATAGAGTGTAGTTGTGATTCAGAAGAAAGAATGTTAGAAGGTAGATACCCTGGGTCTGCATTTTGGCTCTGTTACTACCTGTGTGAATATGGACAAATCTCTTCTTCAGTTTTGTTACTTGAAAAATGATGTAGTTGGTTGGACTCTTTGTCTGCAAAGGTCTCCATGAACTATAAAATCTATCATCCTAAGAACCTTTATTCTTCACAAAGGCTAAAAGTGTTGACATGTTTGAAGGCCTATCATCCTAAGAACCTTTATTCTTCACAAAGGCTAAAAGTGTTGACATGTTTGAAGGCTTCCAGAAGAAACCACTAGGATGGTCATGAAATTGTAAATTTGGCTAAAGCTAGGGTATTTAGCCTGAAAAAGAAAAGACTTATGGGGAATATCAGTTGCCTTTAAGTATCTGAAAGGTTTTTTTTATATGGGAGCGACTTAGAGTTGCTTCTGCTTGTATACAGAATGCAGTATCAGTAGCAATGGGTGGAAGCAGGAGGGAGGTTGATTTTGATTAGTTATAGCACAATGTCCTAGAAATTACAGCTGTCTCAGAATGCAATGGGACCTCCAGGAAGTAGTGGGTTCTCTTTCAGTGGAGATTTTCAAGTAAATACTGGATGAATACTTATAGAGAACATTCTTGTTCAAGTACATATTGGACTAGATGCAGATTTCATGATTCTTTTTAGCTAGCTTGAAGAAGAGATGATAAACATCATAGGGAAAATAACTGCCTTTAGTTCCCACCAAGGATGAGACATGGTAGAGGGTGGTGGTACTACAACAGCAGCAGGAAGTAAGTGTGTGTGTTTGTGTGTGTGTGTGTGTGTGTGTGTGTGAAACAGTGAAGAAAAATTCTAAATTGGAGAAGTAGAAGATCCATCATCAAGAAATTGCTCTTGTAGAGACTTTAAGCCTTTTCATTGTGGTCTAATTGCGGTCATGTGAGAAATATAAAAAGATAAAGGAAAGGATCTAGGAATTGTAAGGTTTTTCTTGGCTTCCTACCACTGATGCTTGTTTTATTGTCTGAGCCAATGGGATTTCTGATTGACTAAAGGAAAAATTAAAAGAAACATATTCTCTGACATTCTAGTACCTTGAAAGTATGTTATTGGTGTATCTGGCAATTCTCCATACATTTTCCTAGTTGGCCAACACCACAACTTTATAGTTTGTTTAAATGTGAATGGACAGTGAGTGCCACTTCAGGTCAAATGACTGAAGAAACCACTTAATTGAAGATTTCCAATAACTAATTAATAGAATATAAGCTACTTGAAGGTCTAGACTCTTGTTATTGTCTCTGAACCCCCAATGCTTAAGCACTGTACTTGGTACATAATAGGTACTTAATAAATATTTGTTGAATTGAACCAACAGTGCCGTGATTAATATCACATATATTTTGTATGTATTAAGGTAAAGGTGAAGTTTAGATTTGTATTCAACGTTCTGGGCTAGTGTAGGGAGGAGGAATAATACCTTAAGTGGAAACCTTTCTAATGATCATCTTTCTTAAGAGGTACAGTGAAAAAAGAACTAGATTTTTCAACTGAGAAAACCTCGGTTCAAATCTTACCAGTGCTTCTACTTGTGTAATGTTGGGCAAGTCACCTAATCTTTTTAGTGGCCTTTTTAATCCATAAAATAAGGGAATTAGTCTGAATGGCCTTTAAAAACTTTTTCTAGTTCTAAATATATTATTTGATAAGTTTGCAAATGCAATGGAGTTTATTAAGAGGTGGATCAATCTATAAATGATTTGGTAACCTTTTAATCTTTGACTTTTATGTTGCACATAATGTTTTATTGTCACCTAAATTTCATTGTCTTTCTATGCCTATATTTCATTTATTTTTTGATCTGCACAGTTCTTCATTGGTAATATATTGTAACTTATTCAGACTCAACATGAATTTCTCCAGTGTCCTTTGGGTAACTGATTTGAATTTTTTGGAGATGGTGGTGGCCCATGCTTCATCATACAGCATTAGCAGATTATTATGCACAATAGTCTCTGGAAAAAATATCTTTTTGAGGGTTGATGATCAGAGCACAAAGTCTCCCTGTACAAACCTCAGAACTCCAATAACATTTTATTTGAAATACTTCTTGAGATCTATTTGAATTCATAGGTTTTCATCACTTTACAGAATGCCAAACTTTTGCCTATATCATCTTGTTTCAGTCTCACAAGAGTCCAAGAGGACTCCACAGGTATGATGAAGTCCTACTTTACGATATAAAAACTGAGTCTCAGATATGTTAAGTGACTTGCAGAGTTTCACACAGCCAATAAAGAGTCAGAAGTGAGATTTTAGTCTAGGGATACCTGGGTTCAAGTCCAGAGGTCTTTCCATTATGTCATATAAGAATGAAAGTCACAGAAGCTCATCATTAGAAAATGTTTCAAAGTCTAATTTGTCCAAACTATCTCTGGACAGAAAAGCCCTCTGTAAGCAGAAGCCACTCATCTTCTGTTTAAAGCTCTCCAGTGGTGAATTATAAAATAAGACTGGAGAAGAACTTAGAGATCATCCAGCTCAATTGTTTCACATTTTGCAAATGAAAAAATTGAGGTCCAAGGAAGCCCAAGGTCACACAAGGTGTAGCTGCCACATTTAACACTTGAACTTTTGGCTTCACTGGATAGTTACAAAAATCAGTGGTGTTCTTCAAGTAATTCAGTTAAACAAAAAGAAAGGGGGACAGATCAAGGTTATAAAAGGTAGGAAAATTCAAGGTGTATCTTTTTTTGTTGTTGTTTCTGAAAGAGAGAGAGAGAGGGCAAGGCTCATATCACTGGCCTTGTGAGGCTAACGTTCAGATTCCTGATCAGTTAGATGTATGTTCAGTGACTTGGGATCCTCCTTCAAGAAAGGACTTCTGGGTCGAACAAGGGTTTACTGGAGGAGTTAACTAAAGTGTGAGAGATGTACTGTTAATTTTTTTTAATTTTATTGAGCTTTCCATGTCATTGCACATTTCTGTAGTTAATCATGGGCCCTAATTCCAAGACTCCAAAAAAAATGGCAGATTAAAAAATTCATTTCTGTTTTAATTAAAATAGAGGGAGTCACAACTAAGAACATAATGTGTGTCAAGGCGACATGTGTGCAGTGTCCGAGATAAGACTGGGATTGCAACAAGGACTTGTGCCTCAGGGTCCTTGGAAACTGATGAGGAAAGTACATGGAGAACTGCAGTGAGGTAAAACCAGGAGCAATGAGCATTGATTGTGAGAATCAGAGTTAGGATTGATACTATGAAAACCTTTCTAAATCATCAGAATTTCCCCAAAGTGGGGTTGGACATCTTAGGATGTAATAGGTTCTCCTGCACTGGGGATCTTCCCCCCCAAAAGGGTGCTAAATCTAGAATCTTGAAGACCTTAGTTCAAATCCAATCTCAGACACTTACTAGCTGTGTGATTCTGGGCAAATCACCTAACCTGTTTGCCTCAGTTTTCTCAACTGTAAAATAGAGATGATAAGAATACCTATCTCATAAGATTGTTGTGAGGATTGAATTTATTGTTTGTAAAGCACTTAATACAAGATCTGGTACATAGTAGGTACTTAATAAACACTTATTCCCTTCTTTCTAGGGCACAAAGAAATAGTGGATTTTTTAAAAAAAGAATACTTGGCTATAGAGGGTGAAGAAATAGATAGATTACCTCCTGTAAAAGGTTAAAGTCCCACATTGTGGGACTAGAGAGAGATAAAGATATCTGGAGGCTTGTGAGAAGGAGTGAGTGGAAAGGGAAAGATGGGAGATGCGTGAGATAGAGGATAACTGTTAGGACAGGATCTTGGAGGATGCAGAAGAGGATGGAATCAAGGGGGCAGGCAGTGACTAGCTTGTATAAGCAGTAAAGATACCTCTCCTGTGACCATAGGTACAGAGGACTGGGCAGATGCTACTGTTGAAGAATAGAAGGGAGAAGTTGAGGGAGTTAGGGTCCTTTTTCTTGGAGGATACTAGAGGGATGTACTATTTTGGGGAAGAAGGTTCAAGATCATTCTGCTTAGTCCTAGAAGGCTAAGCTGAGAGCCACTAATGGGAGCTACAAAGAAAGAGCACCAGCCCTAAAGTCAGAAGGACCTGAGTTCAAATCTGACCTTAGACACTTAACATTTCCTGTCTGTGTGACCCTGCACAAATCACTTAACCCCAATTGCCTCAGCAAAAAAAAATAACATCAGCCACCCCAACAAGCCTAGAACCATGCTTATTACCTTCTACTATAAACATACTCCTTCTGCCTTCACTGTTTTTGCCTATGATTCCAATATTGAATTTATCACCTAAGAGTGTTATTATCACTGATTCCCTTTATTCTCGTTTTTGACAGTCAATCTATTACCAAGTCCTATTGATTCCACCCTTGTAATAGCTCTTGCATTTGTCCTTTTCTCTCAGTTCTCACTGTCACCAGCCTAATCACTATCTACCTGAATTGTTACAAATTTCCTATTTTAGAAATAGCATGGCTCTATGCTCCCTACCCCTACCTTATTCTGCTTCTGGACTAATTTCTCCCATGTATGCACCTGATCACGTCATGATCCAAAATCTTCAGTGATTCCCTGGTAAAATTCAAAAAAACCTTTTGCTTTCTAGCCTTATCTTATATATCTTCCCTTTAAGTAATCTGTGCTACAATCAAACTAAATTATTCTCTTTCCCCTATTGTACAGTGTTGTTTCCTCCCTCTGAGTATATACTCAGATTGTTTTCCTCCACGAAACTTTGCATTGCCTCATTGGTAAAGACTTTTCTCTTCAGACCTCACACAAATTTTAGACGTATACCTTTCTATAATGTGCTTGTCATAGAATGGAGCTTTGTGCATTCATTTGTTTGTGTCTTATCCTCAATGAGACTGGAAGCTTGATGGGGTCTGTGTTTGCTTGGACTTTTATTTTCTTCCAAACCTAGCCTAGTGCTCTACAGAATTAGGACTTAATAAATGTTAACTGTTAAGTGAGCTTATTAAAATGGCCTTTTAGAAGGTCAATTTTATCTGAAGCACACTTATGGGAGAATTTGGCTTCGATAGCCTGGGAGAGGTAGGAACAAGCTGTTTTTTTGTCCTTTAAGAATGAATTGATATATATATATATATATATATATA
>JAJPUD010000459.1:34198-56866 GCA_023553655.1 Myrmecobius fasciatus | reverse complement strand
TGAAGCAAAAGCAGAAACAAAGCTTCTAATTCCATTATTATTTCCTTCCTTATGATTCAACTAAATTGATCAGTCCTATGAATATTGTTTGAAGGAACTGGGGGCATTTAGCTTGGAGAAGAAAAGACTCAGGGAGGATATAATAGGTTTCATTGGCAACAATACTCTTGCAGTCATATCTTTTTTTTTTTTTTTTTGCTGAGGCAATTGGAGTTAAGCAACTTGCCCAGGGTCACACAGCTAGAAAGTGTTAAGTGTCGGAGATCAAATTTGAACTCAGGTCCTCCTGACTTCAGGGCTGGTGCTCTATTCACTGCACCACCTAGCTGCTCCTGCAGTCATATCTTAATTGATCTTAACCCATATGAGCCTCCTCTTGGATATCATTCAAGACCACTTCATCTGCAGTTCCTGTCCCTGCCTGTATTTGTACCTCCAGAGCCTAGCACAGCATCTAGCTCATAGCAGGTGCTTATTAAAGATTTATTGATTGGTGATTTGATTGATAGGTATTACTTTTTTTTATTAATACTTTTTATTTGCAAAACATATGTATGGGCAGTTCCTAAACATTAACCCTTACAAAGCTTTCTGTTACAAATTTTTCCCCCCTACTCCCCACCCCTCCCCTAGGTGGCAGGAAATCCACTACATGATAATTATGTTAGAATACTTAAATCGAATATATGTATAGTTATTGCATCATTTTTTTTGTGCAGGAGAAATCGTATCTACAAGAAAGAATAATCCAATAATCCGATAAAGGAAATACAATGCAAACAAACCTCAATAGAGAACATGAAAATGTTATGTTGTGGTCCACACTTCACATCCCTCTCTCTGGGTGTATATGGCTCTCTTCACCGAACAATTGGAACTGGTTTGAAGCATTTCATTGTTGAAGAGAGTCATGTCCATTAAAACTGATCCTCATATAGTCTTGTTGTTGCCGTGTATAATGATCTCCTGGTTCTGCTGATTTCACTCAGCATCAGTTCATGCAAGTCCCTCCAGGCCTCTCTGAAATCGTCCTGCTGGTCGTTTCTCACAGAGCAATAATATTCCATGACATTCATGCACCATAATTTATTCAGCCACTCTCCAATTGATGGGCATCCATTCAGTTTCCAGTTTCTAGCCACTACAAAAAGGGCTGCCACAAACATTCTTGCACATGTGGGGCCCTTTCCTTCTTTTATGATTTCTTTGGGATATAAGCCCAATAGAAACACTGCTGGGTCAAATGGTATGCACAGTTTGATAACTTTTTGAGCATAGTTCCAAAGTGCTATCCAGAATGGTTGGATCCGTTCACAGCTCCACCAACAATGCATCAGTGTCCCAGTCTTCCCACATCCCCTCCAACATTCATCTCCATCTTTTCCTGTCATCCTAGCCAATCTGACAGGTGTGTAGTGGTACCTCAGAGTTGTCTTAATTTGCATTTCTCTGATCAATAGTGATTTGGAGCACCTTTTCATATGATTATAAATAGTTTTAATTTCATCATCTGAAAATTGTCTGTTCATATCCTTTGACCATTTATCAACTGGAGAATGGCTTGAATTCTTAGAAATATGAGACAATTCTCTATATATCTTAGAGATGAGACTTTTATCAGAGCCCTTAAATGTAAAGATGATTTCCCAATTTGATGCTTCCCTCCTAATCTTGTCTGCATTAGTTTAGTTTGTACAGAAACTTTTTAACTTAATATAATCAAAATTATCCATCTGGTGTTCAATTAAGAGTTCCAGATCTTCTTTGGACATAAATTTATTCCATCTCCACAGGTCTGAGAGGTAAACTATCCTATGTTCCTCTAATTTGGTTATAATATCACTCTTTATATCTAGATCATGAACCCATTTAGATCTTATCTTGGTGTGCGGTGTTAGGTGTGGGTCCAGTCTTAATTTCTTCCACACTAGTTTCCAATTTTCCCAGCAGTTTTTGCCTAATAGTGAGTACTTATCCCAAAAGCTGGGGTCTTTGGGTTGATTGATAGGTATTTCCAACTGCCTCACTGCCATATAGGTCTCAATATTGTTTCTGGTTTTGAGATATGAAGGAATACATGACATATTCTTGCCTAGCTACTTGTGATTGAATCTTGATGATGATAGTTATCATTTATGAGGTAGACAAAAAGAGATAGTGCCCTTTACAGGTGCATTAATCCAAGGTAAGTAGACCCTAGCTACTTTTAAGTACACCATGTATAAGGAGAACAAAGAAAGAATTTGGTAAAAATTTCTTTGGGGTCCTCCTTTTAGCCATGCTTCTCATTTTTGCCTTAGCTAACATTTTCCTTCTTCCTTCCCTACTTTCTCTCACATCCACACTTGTTTTCAAACACATTTATATATCTTGTCTTCCTTCATTAGAATGTAAGTATAGGGACTGTCTTGCTGCTTTGTATCTGTAGTTCCAGTACTTGGAACACTGCCTTTTGGGAAGTAGTCAATACATATTATATCTATAATTATTTCTTTCTGTGTGTGTGTGTGTGTGTGTGTGTCTCCTCTTTCTCTCTGTCTCTCCCTGTCTGTCTCTTTGTCTCTCTGTCTCTGTCTCTCTCTCTCCCCCCCACACACTAATTTTAAGCAGTAATTTGTCATCTTCAATGTCACTTTTTTTTCAATGTCACTTTTCATCAGTCTCAGAGAAGGTGCCCAATCTAACCATATGGTATTACTCTTAATTTAAAAAAAAGATTGGGGAGAAATTTCAGGATTTCTAATTAGATAAACAGCTTCTGAGTTGAGATCTGACACTCAGACTCATCACAGATACTTTCCCATGGTGCTACTATGCCCTGATTCCAGCTAAAGAAGCACATGGAATATCTGAAAGGACACATACTACTCACAAACAACTGAGAGTACAACAGATTAGACATTGCAGATTATGCTACAAAGCTCTTCACTCTCTTTTTAAATGAAATTACATACTAATAGTTAACATTTATGTATTACTTTGCAAATCCCATCACAAATATCATCTTATTTGATTCTCACAAAACCCTGTTAACAGGTGTTTATATGATCTCCATTGACAAGCAGAAACAACAGCTGAGAAAGGTTTGGGTCACATAGCTATTAAGTATTGGAAGTGATTTGCCTAACTCCAACTTTCACTCTCTATGCTACATATAAGATTGGATGATCTCAGAAACCCAAGACTCTGCACTAGCATGAGTGTTTTTCTGCTTCCTTGCCCTATGGTTTAAATAGCATGATGACTGGAGCCAAAAGGAACACTGGAGAGCTTGTTGGAGTGACCATCTCAAGTTTTTTCCTTATTATATTGATGGGGATCTCTTCTGTTTTGCTCTAATGTTGCTAGCAGGATGAGGAAGAAGGGAGAGAAGGCATGAATTTGAGAGAGATTGAGGAGACGTGATGAACAAGACTTGACGATTCATTGGATGTAGGAGGTGAGAGAGAAGGAAGAAAAAATACCAAAGTGGTGAAGACAGATGCCTTGAGGAACCATTGACAGGAAGAGTAAAGTTAGAAGAAGGAACATGTTTTGGGGGGATAACAAGTTTTATTTTGGACATGTTGAGTGGGAGATGCCAGTGAGAAGCGCCAGATCTGTGGAAAAACATGGTGGGTAGTGTGTCAGACTTGAAGTTGGAAGATTTGAGTTCAAGTCTTGTATAAGTTACTTTCTCTTTGTGTGATCACTTCAGTCTCATCATCAATAAAATGATGAAAAGGGAATTTTAATTTGCTCATGTGCATTTGTGTGCCTACAGCACAGGCAAGATGTATCAGCACATCCAGGCTCCTGGCATGCTAATGTTTTCAGGGATGTCAGGAGAAAAGTGTTTTGCAAACCTTTTAGTCTTAAAGAGATGTGAGTCATCCTTTCTGTACAGGGAAGACCCTGTACCCTAGTTCAGAGCTATGAATTCAATGAATGAAAAAGTGATTGAATGAAATCCAGGTTATTGGAGGTTCTCCAAATCCTTTAGGTAACATAATCATGAAACCATAGATTTTTAGAGCTGGAATGGACCTCACTGGCCATTTCATCAACATATATCTGAAAGGAGTCTTTGGTATGTTGTACCCAATAAGTAGTCTCCAACATCTGCTTGATGATTTTAAAAGTGGAAAAGTTCTTCTCAAGGTAGTCTACTAAATTTTTAGACAGTATTAGTGGTGGGGAGCTTTAATGGCTTCTGGAGCAACACAGAATCTCAGACTTGGAAGGGACTTCATATTCCACCTAATCAAACCTGAATAAAACTCCTTTCTATTATATATATATACATATATATGTGTGTGTGTGTACATATATATGTGTATATATATGTGTGTATATATGTACATATATATACGCATACACACACACACACACACACACACATATATATATATATATATATATACACACACACATATATATATTGCTGAGGCAAATTGGGGTTAAATGACTTGCCCAGGGTCAGACAGCTAGAAATTGTTAAGTGTCTGAGGCTATATTTGGACTCAGATCCTCCTGACTTCAGGTTGGTGCTCTATCCACTGCTCCATCTAGCTGCCCCTATAATATTTCTAAAAAGGGTTCTTTTAGATCTCTAGGAATGGGGAACTCCTTCAGAATAGTCTTTTTTACTTTGGGGCAGCTCTAATTGTTAGGTTTTTTTCCCTGATATTGAACCAAAATCTGTCTTCCTGAAGCTTTTTTATCCCTTGCCTTGAGTTCTACCTTCTAGATCTAAGCAAAACGAACTTGATCCCCTTTCCATAGGTCTTCCTGCTCTAGAACACAGATCTTGGGCTCTCCCTGCCAAGTTTTCTTTTCCCAGGCCAAACATATCTAGTCTCTTCAACTGATCTTTATCAACTTTACCTGAGACCTGAATTCAGGTTTCCTCTCCATCCTAAACACGCTCTTTTGAAAACACCATATTTTAGGAAAACTAATTCATTAGCAGTGTTTAGGAAGGATTGGTAGGAAGGAATGTAGACATTTAGGTAGTTACCATTAACATAAAATCACAGGGCAGCTAAGTGGTGTAGTGGATAGAGCACCAGCCCTGAAGTCAAGAGGATCTGAGTTCAAATCTAGTCTCAGACACTTAACACTTCCTAGCTGTGTGACCCTGAGCAAGTCACTTAACCCCAATTGCCTCAGCAAAAAAATAAAATAAAATCACGATAATGAGGAAAGAAACAAGCACTTATTAAGTACCTACTAGATGCCAGGCACAATGTCAAGTGCTTTACAAATATCTCATTTGACTCTCACACCCCTGGGATATAGATTATTACTACTATATTTTACAATTGAGGAAACTAAGGCAGATGGAAGTTAAGTGATTTGCTTGGAGTTACACAGCTGGTAAGCATCTGAGGCCAGATTTGAAGTCTTCCTGACTCCTACTCTAAGGCTTTGTCCAGTGTGCTATGTGAATGCCTGATGAGGATGTGGATTATATCAAATAATCACAGTTCTTAGTGATGAGAGAGAGACCTGAAGATACTGTGCAGTCCAGATTCCCCTCTTCCCCCCCCCCCCAACTTGGAGAAATTAAGATACTATTACCTTTATTTACAGAGAAAACAAATGGGACCCAAAGCAGTAATTTATCTGAAGTATCATAACTATTAGATAATAAGGTGGGGTGTGTGTGTGTGTGTGTAATTTATTTCTCTTGTCTTGTAGTGCAGTACTACTTCCACCACCAAACTCCTTCTCAATTAGAATGGTGGCCATACAGAGTGAAAAGGATGGATATAAGTTGCTGGCAAATCCTACAACTATCATCTAGAGCAAGAACATGAAGTCAACTTTTATTTCAGTGTCAGACTAGGAAACTGCTCTGTGTTGGGGAGATAGAAACTTCAAGCTGCTTCTGGGGAGCTGTCAGTGCCCTCTGGATTCAGGTCTGAATCCCTATCATGCCATCTTGGCAGAGGCTGTAGTGCTACGTCTGTTTGTCCCTCTTGAGAGAGTTACATCCACACATATGATGTACATGTGGTGTATAACACACACACACACACACACACACACACACGTGTTTGATGCAATTCCAGCCAGTGTGTCAAGTCCATTCTCAGCTAGCGGTGGAATTGTTCAGCTCCACTAACCAAGCTAGATAAATCATCCCTAGTCTGATGGCACATCAATCTGCTATTACTGGTTAATCTGCTTTTTTTCTCTCTCTGTTAGATTACATTTACACTTGGGTGATTACCGATCAAGGGAACACAGAATTCTCAAGTAGCTTGATTCTTTGATCCAATTGCAATTTCTTACAAAGTCTAGCCCTGAGCTATGTGTGACTTTTCCCAAATAAGTGATAAATATGAGTCATGCTTTCTGATGGCATGGATAAAGACTTTCATGGATATAGAGAGTAAGATTGTATCTGTCAATAAGCGAGCTGGAGTGGGAATTTAGGGCTCAGGGCTGTGAAGTCACACTTTGCTACGCAGTGATAGAGATTCTCATTCTCAAGCTTCTGACCATGTCCTGAGATTCTGCTTATATAGAAGAAGGGGAAAGGGAGATGGAGAGCTAGACTTGGAATCAGAATGATCTATATTCACCTTCTTTATCTGACATTTGCTGCATGTATGACCCCAAGTCATTGAGACTTAGTCTCTTCATTTGTAAAATCAGGTAAATAAGAATGACCTCATAGACCTGTTGTCAAAATCAAAGGCGATCCTGTAAAAGTAGATAGAGATGGGAGTAGTTGATCAGAACAATCTTGATCAATTAATTTTATCCTCCCTCACCCACTTAGATGATGAAATCACAAAAGGGGAAGGTAAAGGTGACAACAAAGTACTGGCTTTAAGTGTGGTGCAAAAACATAATCTGCATTCTGTTACCCCGTTATGAGCTGTCTCATGAAGGAGTTTTCCTTGATGAAATTAGAGGGGCAGCTTGTCATTGGCTGGTAAAAGATTAATCATATCTCTGGGGGCTTGTTAGAAACAAGCCTGACAGCTTTGATGGATAGATAGTTGAGACAGGGACACTTTGTGGATTGTGTTCCTGAAGCAGAGAAGGCAACCAGCTGGAGAGGAAGAATACAGGAAAAGGAAGCATATCCTAAATTCTGGAGTTTAGGATAAATGAATATATAGTCATGCTCCAATCATGGAAATGCCAGAATGGTCATTATCATAACATGCCAGCAAAATTATTTTTATTAAAGGGAATAATCTCATTTTTCCATGAGGAGGAGGATGTCTGGATTGGTGTCTGCCTTCACGATAATCTTCTGGAATCACTGGATCAATTCAAATAGATTTCTATAAATTGAATTGGGGAAGTTACTTTTATTTAAACCACTCTGGGTATCCAACCTAGATCTCCAAGTGGTTATCATAGATATGTGATTCAGCTGATGAGCCAGATGGTCACTATCAGGACTTAGTCATTATAATGAAAACTAATAGAGTCATTTTGTTCACTCCTTCTTTCCATGGGTTGCTCTTTTGCAGATTCCTTATTCAGATTCAATTGGTCTGGGATTTTTACTCCATGTATGCCTTATTAACAGTATACTCCAAGTATGTGTCCACTCTTTTTGCCAATGCTATGTTTGCGAGAGAGTGCATCTCATGGTTTTTGGGGAAGGAAGGGCTTGTTTTGTAATTGTGATTCTTACTGTGACATCTTAATAAATGCCTTTACTTTTTTAATTTTAAATTTTAATTTTTTTATTAAAGCTTTTTATTTTTCAAAACATATGTGTGGACAATTCTTTAATATTAGCCCTTGCAAAACCCCATTATTTCCCTCCTTCCCTCACACCCTCCCCTAGATGGCAAGTAGTCCAATATATGTTAAACATGGTAAAAATATATGTTAAATCCTATATATGAAATGCCTTCATTTTGAAGTCTTATTTCTACTGGCTGACTATTAAAGAAAAACACACCAGAGGGGGCTTCATGAGCTACAGTTTTAGGATTATGACTTCCCAAAGAATATTTTGAACCTGAGGTGGTAGGTATTCTTTGGGGAACCAATCCCAGGAGTGCCCATTGGGGGAGGCATTAAACATTAAAAAGACTTTAGAAAGATTCAAGTACTCTAGAACTATCAGATATTATTAGGAAATCACTTGATAAGCATAGACTTATAATAGAATTGCAGGATGATGTCATAAACTTTTTTTCTCTTAAGTTTTGCTCAGAAAAGATTCCACTGCAATTCCAATTCCAAGAGAGGTGGAGTTAGTCTATGTAATTGAAAGTCTCAGAGATAAGATCAAGAGACTGCCTAGTCTACCAGATTGAGAGCCAGCCTCTTATTCTGGAGGTCCTGGGTTCAAGTCTCAACTCTAACATATATTGATTGTAACAGCAGGTAAATCATTAGCATCCCAGAAAACTCTTTAAGACTATAATTATAAATCTCAGAATAGGTACCAATCTACATTGATGAGAGAATTTCCTCCTTGGATTTCCCTTTGCTACCTGTCTGGGCAAAAACTTCACACAAAAACACCTGTGCACAAAATGTGCATCCTTTTCCTGAGTATCAACTGTATATGAAATGAGTTAGAAAGGAGAACAGAATAGGAAGCTTTTGTGCTAAGCCAGGAAGACCTCTGCTCCCAGGTGCCATATTTTAGGTATTTTCTCAAACTTTGAGTCTGCTGGGGGCTCTCTCCTTCTAGTCTATCTTCATTTTAGGGTTTTCAAAAAACATACAAATATCTGTCCCCTTCCATATTTTTCCAGGCTGTCCAAAGTTTGAATTCTCAGAACCTTTTGCCTCCTTGGTCCCCTGAAGAGGATTGTCAGGAGATTCCAGGATTAGCACTTTTTCCTTGTAAAAGATTCCCTGTGAAATTTTGCATGCATCACACCGTAGGGGCTTTTCAGGGTATATACTTGTAGAGAAAATGGGAAAAAGTTGGCCCTAGAAGTCAAGGGGAGGAGCAGTGGGGGAATTGTATAGTTCTTTTGGTGACCACAAGGTTCTCTAAGAAATAAAAGGTCTGGCCTTTTCAGAACAATGTTCTGTCATTGTGAGTCTGTGAGTCCTGGAGTACTGAGTATGGAGAAATTAAAGTGGTATCCCTTGGAGGACAATGGAAAGAAACATTCAGGCTGCAATCCATCACAAAGGGGACACTATGAAGAAGAAACAGTAAAGGGTGTCATCAGGGAAATGAAGGAGGGAAAGATGGCATGAGGTAAGAACAAGGGATAACAGCTAGACTGCCTGACTTCTGTGGTAACACACTTGAAGTGTCGAAAGAAATGAAGGAAGGGCCTTCCCTGCGTGGTCTCCCTATTGTGAACTGGTGGGATGGGAGGAGTAAGAATTGTACAGGATTGGCAAACCTAGAGAGACTGAAATCTGCTCTTTTGGAAGGACTGTTCAAATTGGTGGGATTTTGAAGGGTACTCAATAGAGATTATTTCACATGGTTTTCACAACCCTAAGATATAAATCTTATTATTTGCCTCACTTTACAGAAGGGGAAACCAAGGCTGAGAAAGATGAAGTGATTTGCCAGCTAGTAAGTGTTTGAGGCAGGATTTGAACTCTTCCTCTGAACCTAACACTCTATCCACAGGCAAAGTAGCTGTCAGATCCATTTGGAATATCAAAAGATACTTTATTATATGCAGTACATTTTTCAGCATGGAAATAGATTTAATTTCTTCTATTTTTGGTCCAGAATTTTCTCCTTTCCCCTTTTATCCTGGAAGAATTTTATGTGGAATATAACCATTACAGCATGGAATAGTGGATAAAGTGAAGAACTGGGTTCAAATTCTGTTCCTAATGTTTGATAACCTATAACTTTTGAATTCTCTCCCAGGTCTAGAATTTTGACTGTTGAATTTATAGTTAGAAATGCCTGAGTTCATATCCTGCCACTGACACTCACCAGCTTTGTAGTCCTGGGCAAGTAATTGTACCTCTAAGTGCCTCAGACAGCTCCAGAGACTTTATCTACTCAGGCATATCCGAGATATGCTCGGCACTCCATCCCAAAGACCAGCATTTATGGGATGTGTTTCAGGTCCAGAGTGTTTCATTGCTGTTGGCCTGTGGCTGTTACAATGCATTTAAATTTCTAGCCAACTTTAACATTTTGTGACTCTTTAAATAATACAACACTTAGAACTGGGCTTGGCACCTTGAAAATATTTGTTGATTGAGGAATTATTCTTTGGAATCCAACTTCTATCTCTACCAATGGAAAGTTGACAAAATCCCAGACCTATAAACATCTTTAAAGTCAAATTCTACTAAAAATATTGAGGAAGTGATATAGGTGAAACATATTTACTTCTAGTCTGGGAAGTGGGGGGTTCTGGGAGTAGAATGAATTATGCATTGTTGGATGAGTTTTTTTGTTTGCCTAAATGGACTTTTTTTTTTAAACAAGGGAAGTTCTGGACGTATTTGCTATAGAAATGTGTCAAAAAAAGGTCTAATAGAACTTTAATTTTCAAAGATTTTTATTGATATCTTTTAACTTTGCCTAGATTTCCTCTTGTATCCAGTCTTCTCCTTGGCCCAAAGAGCCATCCCTTACAACAAGAGTTTTTTTTTAAAAATAGAAAGAGGAAGAAAGGTAAAAATTTGGGCAAATTTATCAATCCCATCAAAACTCCCTGATTTCATATGATGTTTTCAGCATCCTTGGACTCCCTAGCCTATCTCTGCAAAGGGGAGAGAGTATGTATTCTCATTTCTCTTCCTTGGGGCCAACTTCACTCTTTATGCTGCTATAATATTTAATATTCTGTCCTTTTGTGGTGGTGAGCCTTTCACCTTATGTTGCCTTAGTTTTTGTGTGTATTTTTTATGCTTTCTGCTACTTCATTTCCTATTAATTAAAAAGCACTATTTAGTTTAAAAAGAGAAATATCAAAATATGAAGCAAATGCTAGAGTAAATAGGACAATATGGTATGGGAACAATGAGAAGCAATTAGAGAAAGATGGCTGGATGGGGAACCAGAGGCTTCCTTCAACATGTAACTCAACTACTACTTCCTATTCCCTGCCTCAATATCCCCAGGTGTTAGTATCTTCAGCCCTGGAAATTACCTTGTAATTTTGTAATTATAATTTTCCATGGCATAGATATTTTATGTTTTTTTCTATCTTTATATTACTTCCTTCCCCCTCCCATTAATATTGCCACAGAATGTAAGATCCTTGAAGGCAAGGATTTTTTCTTTTGAGGGGAATTGTCTTTCCTTCTTTCCTTTCTTTTCTCTTTCCTGAGGCACTTGGGGTCAGGTGACTTGTCTAGGGTCACACAGTTAGGAAGTGTTAAGTGTCTGAGGTCAGATTTGAACTCAGGTCCTCCTGACTTCAGGACTGGTGCTCTATCCACTGCACCAACTAGCTGCCCCTGGGAGGGGAATCTTTTCACCCCAGTGCCTGGCACAGAGTAGGAATTTAAGTTTTTTATTAAATTCATGAATAAATCCCAGGTCTTTCACATGCTATCTGTGTCACCTTGAGCAAGTGTATTCTAGATCTCAATTTCCTTCCTTTTAAAATAATGGAGATTGTATTCCATGACCTCAGTGGTCCCTATCAACTCATTAGCTATGGATGAAAATTTCAAATGCAAGTTATCATTTTGAACTTTGCATCACCAGAACTTAGCCTGAGAGCTGAAAGGGATCTTAGAGTTCATTGAGTCCAGCCCACCCATTTAGCACATGAAGAAACTGAGGCTGAAAGAAATGGAAGTGACTTGTCCAAGACCACTCTAATTAAGGAAAGTCAGGATTCAAATTCAAGTCTCCAGATAATACATTCAGTGCAGTTTACAGGATACCAGGTCACACTTGCAAACAAGCAGATGAAGATTCCCAAATCTTCCTTGCTATTGGGCTTCACTCCATTTTAGCTGAAACTATCTGGAAACTTCCCTTTCTTTAGGGGTTTATATTTGCTTCTGCCACTTTTGATTTTTAAAGGCTTTAGTGTATGACATCCAAGTGTACCTGATACAAGAGAAAGACCCAGAATTCTGGATGGGACACCCCTGTGCACTATGGATCAACCAGCTTCTTTAAACCAGTATTGTTTGTAATTCTTTTTAAAAGAAATAAGTTTGGGTGATTCTTGGCAGCAGCTTTGTCTTGGGCATAATATGACTATTTCTTGTGATTGAGATGACTGGAACTACAGTGAAGTGTGCAGAGTGATTTACAGCAGAACTTGAAAGCCAAAGGCAGCAATTATCTACAGCTGAAAACAAGTAGCTTTTAATGTGTCCATTTGGCCAAGATAAGAGGAGGGGAATTATAGACTGGCTCTCTCTCTCTCTCTCTCTCTCTCTCTCTCTCTCTCTCTCTCTCTCTCTCTCTCTCTCTCTCTCTCTCTCTCTCTCTCTCTCTCTCTCTCTCTTTCTCCTCTCTCTCTCTCTCTCTCTCTCTCTCTCTCTCTCTCTCTCTCTCTCTCTCTCTCTCTCTCTCTCCCTCCCTCCCTCCCTCCCTCCTCTTGCTTTCTCTCTCCTTTATATAGTTTATCATCCATAATTTTGGGATGTATTTGGCTTTTTTAAGCTGTTTTATCTGTAGGCTTATGAGGTCACTCATGTGTGAATTCTTTTGTTCGGCCACTCACCTTTTGCCTTGATGATAGAAAATTGATCAGGCCCGAAGTACAAGTTCAATAGACAGCCCCCTTGGTCCTTTGTCTAGGAGAATAGCTACCATTGAAGGCCATGAGCAGGTTGCTATTAATATGACAGCCCGCTCTATCTCCCACTGTAATTTATAATGAAATACCTAATCTCCATTATTTTGATCCAAGCAGGCGATCCCATGAAAAAGTCTTTTCATCCAGTTCCCAATGGCTGTTACAGGAGAAATGGCAAACCAATAATTTTTGTCAAGTTTTTTAAGCCAACAGAAATGCTTTTCCACTGCTACAGTTTCAAAAGGCGCAGATAAAGCTCATTCACTGTGATGAATGAAAAAGCCATCTGGGGTTTTTCTTTTTGACTTCCTTTCCTTTTCTCCATCCTTGTAATCAAATTTGAGCAAAATCAAATGGGGCTTTCTATGAAAGTACCTTTTGTTGATCTGAACGAGCTGGTAATTTACAAAATACCCTTCTTTTGTGAAGCGGGCTAAAGAAAAAAAAGAATCAGTAGCTTTTAAAGCTGGGCCTTGGTGGGACTCTAAATACCATGAAAGCAGCCTGTGTTGAGAGATTGAAATGCATTTCAAAGCCAGGCCTGAGTCAGGGTACAAGGAAGAACAGACCTGTGTGCATTTTGTAGGAAGAAAAAATGTCAATGGAAAAAAAAGAGAAGGGGAGACAGCAAAACGGGGGGAAAAATCTGGATAAAGCATGAAAGTTATCATTCTTTCGGAGGTGCGCTCGTCCTTGGTGACACAGAGTACGTAACCAGTGATCCTGAAGTTGGATTTTTGTTTTTCCTCAGAGAAGGCTCAATAACCTGAGTATTTACGGTCAAAGTTTGTGTTGCTTGGGTTTGGGGAGAGATCTGAACCAGGACATGTGTGGGGGGGCTGGTGTGGTTTTTAACCCTCTTCAACTTTTCTTCTGTTTTTCCTCATTTCTTTGGGACCTTGTAGGAGATGGCTCCAGTGAAAGAGAAAATTCTAATTTTCACAGTACTAATTCTTGTCCCTTTTGTTCCTTTTTCCCCTTTCTTCCTTTTTTCTTTCCTTCTTTCTTTTCTTTCTTTTTCTTTCTTCTTCTTCATCTTCTTTTTTTTTTTTGCTTGCTAGATTTCCTTACGGCAATGCTTCATCCCCCATTGACTCCAAAGAGCAAGATGGGCACAAACAGGATCTGGCAAAGAGTAAGTAATGTTTGGTCTTTTCTATCACTGTTTCTAGAACGTAGAGAATAGTTAAGGTGTTCAGCAGTGTGGACCCACTATGGGGGTCTAGGAGGGAACAAAGCTTTGGGAAATGCAGCAAACTGAATTTTCAATGTGAAATCTCAGACTACCTGTTTATGCCAGTGGATTTCCAGTGTCTCTCCCATACCATGCTGTCTGAGCACCGGGCAGACCAGACTGCTTATTATATCCCTAACAGGGCAACAGGGTATGAAACGCTCCCCAATTCTCTGGAACTGTATTTAGAATATCTCAGCTTTCCTGCTCCCAAAGCATTGCTGGGGACATGGAGCAGCCTTCCTTTTAAAATTAGCAAGTTCAGTTCTCAGACAAGATGCTTTCTGCCTATTAGGGAAGTAAAATAAGCCGTATCAAATTGCTTTAGCTGGTTTCTTCAGCATCAAGGTCTCTAGAGGAATGAGATGTTATTCTGATATTGCCAAATGATTAAGAAAAAAATTTCTTCATTAGATAAGACATGTTCTCATGTTTTCAAAGGTGGTTTGTTTGGAATTTTTCTTTTAAAATTCTCCAAGGTTAATTTTTTTAATGGAACGTGAATTTTTAATGGAATATTTCGTGATTATTTTTATCCCTGGGGCAAGGTTGTGAGTCAGTTGTGAATTTAGCTGTGTCTTTGAGTTCCTTGATTTGTTTGCTAGGGGACTGGTGCCTGGGATGTGATCCCCAGTGCCTTATGTGGGTCTAAACCTTGATACACAACTCTTGTCAGTTTTGAAACATCAGGATGATGCTTTGTAGTTTGGGCAAGCTTTATTCTGGGTAGAACCGCATGGGACAGGATTGGGTTCTGTATCTTCTTCGGAACCCTACAGAAGGAGACCAGTACATACTGGGGAATTCCAGGTGGCCATCCCTGATCCCTTTCCCTCCTTGCTGTGATCGTTGAAAGACAAATCCAGGGGAAATAAAACCCTGGCCTCCAGAGCTTGGAGGCCGCTGTGACCCTGGGGATAAGGAGAGGTGTGATGCTATTGGGAAGGGGACAGCATGGGGGGATACCAGAGTCCAGTTGATGGATTCTGAAGAGGCGTTTACAAGCCTCCAACTACTTTTTCCTTTTATTAGAGCTGAAGTTAAGAAACTCCATGTTTAAAGCTGAATTTATTCTGTAGCTCCAAATTATTTGGGCTCTGCAGTCTTGGTTCTCTTCTCTAACATCCCTGTACCCTGAACCCTGTCTGGTTATGAACCTTTTGCTGCATCCTAATGCCTGATTTCTAAAATCACATATGAGGCAGGTTGCTAGAAGGCTGTTGCTGCTGCTGGAGGAAGGGAGGGAGGAGGAAGAGGGGGGGCATTCATTCTACTGGAATCAAAGCTTTAAGATGCTTATCATCCCCCTTCAAACTATGCAAAGAAAGTAGATTATGAAACCATTAAAAAAAGAGGAGACTAATTCCTATGATTTTTAAAGTGTGGTTTATTCTGATAAAACCCAAAGTGACTTTGATTTGCTCATTGTGTCCCCACAAAGTACCAGAGACTCTTTATAGCAGCAGTAGGGAAGTGAGGTGATGGGAGAGACCCTAATTCTGAAGTGAGAAGATCTGGGAGGGAATCTCAGCTCTGCCACTAATTTCCAGGGGCCTGTTGGGCAAGTCACTCTCTGGGGTTCACTGTCTCCATCTGCAAAGTGAGGGGATTGGATCAGAATCTATAAGGTCCCCTCTGAATCTATGATAGCATGATCATCTGATCATTGATTGCTTTTTTAAAAAATGAGTTCAGCTAGTCCATTAATGTCCCAGCTGTTCCATTAGTCTTGTGGGACCTATGTATGGTTTCTTCCTGTATATTGTTGTTGTAGTTTGCTTTTCAAAAGTTAATCTTGATTCATGCTATTTCTTTTTAAGTCCTGAATGCAAAAAGCAAGTCCTGGTCTAGCTATTGGTTTGTTTTTGACTGTGACTTTGCCTTTGCCTGCTTTAGAGTATGATGGACAAGAACTTTCTTTTGTGTGAATTGGAGATTTTGATTTCTGTAACTGCCAGACTTACTCTGTTTTATGGATAATTGAGTGAGCAAAGAGGCCTTGCCCAAAAATAATGCTAAGGGGACAGAAAGTGGAAAAAAGATTAATGTGGAATCAGAAGATAATTGAACTGAGTCTTGCCTCTGGCCTTTGCCAGTTATGTGGCCATGGGCCAGTCTGTTAATCCCTTCAAGACTCAGTTCCCTCATCTAGAAAATGGTAAAAATATTACCTGCCTTACAGAATTGCTAGTGAGGATTCAAAGAGCTAATGTTTGGAAAGGGCTTTGAAAATCTCTAAGGAGTAGAGGAACATGAGCTGTTACTCTTATGATTATTTGTGTTCTATAAAAGGCAGCAAGGTAGCATAGCAGACTGAATGGGGACTAAGTTTGAAGTCATGAAGACCTGAGTTCAAATTCTACCACCGATATTCACTGGCCTGATGACTGGATAATTCATTTAAATGCTGTATGCTTTAAGAAACTCCCAAGTTGTTATCAATTAAACCACAAACCACTTGAGGTCTGTATTGTTGCAGAGAAATTGCCCCACTGGAAGGTCCTCACAGAAATGGCATATTTGCATATTATGATGAAAATCAGAAAATAGGTGAAAGAGGTTTTACTCCATCATGGTTGACTGCTGGCAAGTAGTGAGTGGGTGTGATGTGGCAACTGTAAGGGTACAGAAGTTGTCAGTCCTGACTGTGAGAGAGTCTTTTGGCAACATCTTTGTAATTTCACATAGACCAAACTCCTGCCTAAACAGTACAAGAGGACTGGGGGTCTACAGAAAGACTAGGTAGTAAGTGATCATAGATCATAAGTTTAGAGCTGGAAGAGACTTTAGAAGCCACTGAGTCCAATATGTTTATTTAACAGGTGGGGAAACTGAGGCAAAGAGATCTTAAAGGACTTGTCCAAAGTCACTTAGCTAATATATGTCGGAGATGAGATTTGAATTTGTCTTCCTTTAAATGCAGTGCTCTGTTTTATGACATAATGAGATTTGAACTTGTTTTTCTTCAAATGCAGTGCTTTTTTGCATTATGATATGGTGAGATTTGAACCTGATTTCCTTAAAATGCAGTGCTCTGTCCACTATGACATGCTTCCTCCCTATGATTGATCTCATATGTGTGCTTGGTCCTGGGTCATTGACTTTGGGGCATCCTCTGAACCTTACAGTTGCTATGTTGGAAATGGGACTAGCTAAGTGTTCAAAAAAGTGGCAGGGGAGTCAAAGCTGGCTACTAACCCAAAGTGCCAGTGTCCGGTAACATTTCTAAAGAGAATTTCTTTTCAAATTGAATTAAAAGCAGGTAATTCTCTATTTATCAGATGAAAGCAATGAATTTAAAAAAGGATCTTTTCAGTTAGGAAAAATTAATAATATGAATAAAGCAAGAACTTAATTTACTCATCACCTGATAGCACAACTTTTTAAAATAAAGCTTTTTTTATTTTCAAAACATATGCATAATTTGACCACATTGACCCTTGCATAGCCTTGTGTTTCAGATTTTCTCCTCCTTCCCCCCTCCCCAGATGGCAAGCAATTCAATATATGTTAAACATGTTAAAATATATGTTAAATCCAATATGTATAAACATTTATGCAATTCTCTTCCTGCACAAGAGAAATCAGATCAAACAAAAGAAAGTAAATGAGTAAGAAAACAAAATGCAAGTGAACAACAGCAAAAAGAGTGAGAATGCTATGTTGTGATCACATTCAGCTCCCACAGTCCTCTCTCTGGGTGTAGATGGCTCTCTTCATCACAAGATCATTAGAACTGGCATCAATCATCTCATTGTTGGAAAGAGTCATGTTCATCAGAATTGATCATCATATAATCTTGTTGTTGCCGTGTATAATGATCTCCTGGTTCTGCTCATTTCACTTCACGTCACTTCATGTAAGTCTCTTCAGGCCTCTCTGAAATCATCCTGCTGGTCATTTCTTACAGAACAATAATATTCCATGACATTCATGCACCATAATTTATTCAGCCACTCTCCAATTGATGGGCATCCATTCAGTTTCCAGTTTCTAGCCACTGCAAAAAGGGCTGCCACAAACATTTTTGCACATTTGGGTTTCTTTCCTTCCTTTAAGATATCTTTGGGATATATGCCCAATAGAAACACTGCTGGGTCAAATGGTATGCAGAGTTTGATAACTTTTTGAGCATAGTTTCAAATTGCTCTCCAGAATGGTTGGATTCGTTCACAGTTCCACCAACAATGTATCAGTGTCCTAGTTTTCTCACATCCCCTCCAACATTCATCATTATCTTTTCCTGTCATTTTAGCCAATCTGACAGGTGTGTAGTGGTACCTCAGAGTTGTCTTAATTTGCATTTCTCTGATCAATAGTGATTTAGAGCACCTTTTCATAGAAATAATTTCTTTATCTGAAAATTGTTCATATCCTTTGGCCATTTATCCATTGGAGAATGGCTTGGATTCTTATAAATTTGAGTCAATTCTCTATATATTTTAGAAATGAGGCCTTTATCAGAACCCTTAAATGTAAAAATGATTTTCCAATTTATTGCTTCCCTTCTGATCTTGTCTGCATTAATTTTGTTTGTACAAAACCTTTTTAACTTAATATAATCAAAATTGTCTATCTGGTTTTCAGTTATGAGTTTCAATTCTTCTCTGGACACACATTCCTTCCTTCTCCCCAGATCTGAGAGGCAAACTATCCTATATTCCTCTAATTTGCTTATAATATCACTATTTATGTCTAAATCATGAACCCATTTAGATCTTATTTTGGTATGTGGTATTAGGTGTAGGTCAATGCCTAAGTTCTTCCATACTAGTTTCCAATTTTCCCAGCAGTTTTTGTCAAATAGTGAGTTCTAATCCCAAAAGGTGGGGTCTTTGAGTTTGTCAAACACTAGATTGCTATAGTTGTTGCCTATTTTGTCTAGACTTCACCTCTCTATCACCTTGGGAGATAGTGGAGAATAGAAAGATTTGGTGTACTATGTTCTATGGGGGCAGAAGAGTAGACACCCATTATCTCCCAAGGTCTGTCCAAACTCATGGTTGATGCTTCCATGACACTATTTATCTACCTCATCCTCTATCATCCCCTTCTCCTTTTGCCTTTAATCTTTCCCAATGGCAGGGGCTTTTCCGATGAGTCCTGTCTTCTCATTGTTTGACCAAAATATTTAAGCTTAAAATTCATTATTTGCCATCATTCTGATGAATACTCTGAATTAATTTCTTTGAGTATTGACTGATTTGATCTCCTTGCTGTCCAATAGGCTTGCAAAAGCCTTTTCTAGCACCACAATTCAAATGTGTTGACTCTGTGACACTCAGCTTTCCTCCTAGTTTGACTTTCACAGCCATATACAATACTGGAAAAATCACAATTTTGACCATATGGACCATTATGGGCAAGAGGATGTCTCTTTTTTTAGTATGTTTTCCAGATTTGCCAAAGTTTCCTTCCAAGGATCAAGCATCTCTTAAGTTCATGGCTGCAGCCATAATATATGCTTAATAAATGTTTATTGGATTGGATTAGATGGGAGGGAGGTCACTGGAGCATGTCTGCCCACTGGATTGGCTACCAACATATTTATACAATCTTTTGGTTGACTCTTGTAAGATTCCATGGCCAGGCCATCTTGTGATTGAGGGAATCCCTCTCCCATCCTCTTGACTAATGTTGGGCATTTGTCTAAGAGCAGAGCATCCTTTTTACTTAATGCTTCAATGCTGCCTTTCCAGAGAAGACCAAAGGTTACCATCACCTCCAATCAGTTCCTTTGATAACCCCCAATAAACACTCCTTTATAGCCCTCCCTTGGCTTCCCGTTATAACATCCCTGAAGCCATTTAACTTTCCATGGGCAGGTCACAAGGAGACTGTGACCCACTTGAGAATGACATGTGATGTCCCTGGGCAAATCAGACAGCACTCACCAAAGTCTTACATACATCAGAGCCTCAGTTTGCAGTGAATGAATGAATGAATGAATGCCCAGGATCTTCTGAAAACTAAGCAACAAGTGTCCCATTAATGAGGGTCAAAGCAGTCTTTTTGTAAATCTTGACTTGACCACTCTCTGATTGTATGATATTGAGTAAAACACCCTCTGGGTGCTCTAGAGGCAACTCTCCTACTAAATTGGAGAGAAGGTGCTGACTAGTATTGGTAGTGATTATCCTTATCTGGGAGTACCAATTAATTAGCCATTTGGTTCCAAACTCCATTGCCAACTGTTAGGAAACAAGGACTGTGATGAACACCAGTTGAACTTTCTGGTCCTTCAAACCTGTGATTTAAAAATTTCTAGAGTTGTCTTTGTTCAGGCCATAGTTAGGATTCGGGTTTTATGTTCTCCTTCTCCTAACTCATTACCCAGTCTTTCTGCAGTTTCTATGAAACTTGAACTGTCTTCAACTTATACCTCCCCTTTGGTCAGCCATAGAATGTGGACCATGCCCCAGCAATTAGTGTTCACAACTTCCTACTCTCCTGAGAAGATGGCACCTCTCAGTTTGATTTGAGTATCATTGCGATCTTCTCAACAACAGCATCAGCACTGATCTAGATTGTGACCCGTCCATACTTTCTCATCCTGAGCAATCTGTCCTTGTTTCCTCCTTACCTTCTCCATAGAGCCTCTGCCCAATGCTTTGGAGGCTTTTCTGGGGCTTTTCTCATATTTCATGAGCTCATCATGCCATATTATTCATTAGAGTACTGAATTCTAACGAATGTGACATCCTATGCGACTCTCCATCGCACAAGGGCAGGGACATACAACATATGCAGAATTCTTGTTTGAAAAGCAATATATGCGAGTTTCTGCATACACACATATAATCTCCCTATATTTACTTCATATATATTAAGGAAAATAAATTAAGAGCTAAAAAGCATATCTCTCCTTTTAGAGTACCTTTATCTGCTTTTTATATATATTATATTAACTCAGTTATATTTACAATCCATCATTCTTTTTAGAACATAAGCTCCCTGGGGGCAGGGACTGAATCTATTAAGTCTAAACCCTTCATTTTTACAGGTGTAGAAACTGAGGCTCAGAATGATTCAGTGTATGGTCCATGGTCACACAGCTAGAAAGTCTAATCTTTGTATCTCTTTTTGCAATTATGCTTAATAAATGTTTGTGGAGCCGAATTGAATTTTTAAAAATGGAATCTCAATTACCTTGATAATATGTGACAGCTTGGTGCACGTGTTTTGATATAATTTTTTAACCTCCTCAGAGAGGAGTTTTAATTATACCCCTTCCAGCACTAGGAATATCTTGGGACTAGATGCTCAAATATATTCAGTATTGAAGCCCTTCTGACATTTCCCAGGCACACCAGATGGTAACAGAGAGGAATTCAGGCAGGGCTTTTTAGAAATCTGTGGCGAGGATACAGAAATAAGTAATAGGATAAACTAGACCCCAAGAAGAGAGTTGCTTTCATTTTAAGCGATCAAAAAATTCTAGTGATGATATTTTAGACATGGAAAAATCAACATATAAAAAAAACCCCCAAATACTTTATTTATTTTTGTAGCCGTCTCCAGTGTTTAGATATCTTAGCTTCTAGAAGGGCAAAGTATAACCTACAACTAATCAGAACAAACAGGTTTTATTGGAAGGCCCTTAGTAATCCACCTTTGTTGGCAAGAAAGAAAACCAAATATTACAAGTAAAGTCTTCTTATAGGTTGTCTGCATGTCCTCAGTATCGTTGAGGGAGCAATGGGCTGCTAGCTTTCATGATTAAAACTAAATTAGAGTAAAGGCTAATATACAAAATGCTCTTCATGGTTTATTTCAAAGATCCTCAAAGAGTATTTAAATTCCAAAATATTTTGAACGTCCCCAAAGGCAGTAAAAAACAAACAAGCAAACAAACAACAACAACAACAACAACAAAACCCAATCACCCAGAAAAACAATTGGACATCAAGTTGGAACCTAGACAGGAAGGAGGGACTAGACAATGGACCATTCCCCAGTGAGAAGAAGTATATAAGAGCTCATAGAAGAATATTGAGGATGACATGGAGGTGGGGGGTGGGAAGGGACTTATTGCCAGTTCTGCTATTAAGTGTTCATTCTCTATTCTTGGAATTCTAGACCTGACAAGAAGCCTCTTAACCTGAGACTTGAGCAGCTCTTTCACAGCCTTGAGTCTTTCTGGAACTCTCCCCAATGTGCTCCCCTCCCTTCCCTCTTTACTTGCCTTTTGTCTTTCTAATGATTTTTGAGCAGTCCTTTAAGATATTAATACTGTATTTCCTTCAATGATCTTTCTTTGTCTTCTCTGTTTTCTCCTTTATTCTTCCTTTCTCTTCTCCTTTTTCCATCTTCTTTCTTTTCTCTTATTTGTAACTTCACTTTGAAACTCTGTTCTATATTCAGGCATTCATTTGTGGGTCTATTTCATCCATCCATCTATTCATTAATTCATTTAATTTACTCATTCATTCATTTCATTCTTTGCATTGATCACTAATTCATCTGAGATGCATTGAGAAAATATTTGAGATCCTTTTATATGGAAGAAATTGTAATCATTTTATATATGATATGTGATATGCACATTATACATATCTTTTGTTGTATATGAACTGTGCTTATATTTATATAGAATGTTAAAATTTACAAAACACTATCTATTTATTATATAATTTTTATCCTCACAATTAATTATATGACACAGGTGCTATTATTATCAAAACTTTACCAATGAACTTTATTATTTTTTTTATTTTTATTTTATTTTTTTTAATAAAGCTTTTTATTTGCAAAACATAT
>JAJPUD010000459.1:0-29198 GCA_023553655.1 Myrmecobius fasciatus | reverse complement strand
GGTTTATCAAACACTAGATTACTATTGTCATTGAGTATTTTGTCCTGTGAACCTAACCTATTCCACTGATCCACTACTCTATTTCTTATCCAGTACCAAATGGTTTTGGTGACCACTGCTTTATAATATAGTTTTAGATCTGGTGCAGCTAGGCCACCCTCATTTGCATTTTTTTTCATTAATTCCCTTGAAATTCTTGACCTTTTGTTTTTCCAGATGAATTTTGTCATTATTTTTTCTAGTTCAGTTAAATAATCTCTTGGGAGTTTGATTGGTATAGCACTAAATAGATAGATTAGTTTAGGTAGTATTGCCATCTTTATTATATTCGCTCGACCTATCCAAGAGCACTTGATGTTTTTCCAATTGTTTAGATCTGACTTTATTTGTGTGGAGAGTGTTTTGTAGTTTTGCTCATATAGATCCTGACTTTCCCTTGGCAGATATATTCCCAAATATTTTATACTATCGATAGTTATTTTGAATGGAATTTCTCTTTGTATCTCTTGCTGTTGCATTTTGTTGGTGATGTATAAAAATGCTGATGATTTATGTGGATTTATTTTGTATCCTGCAACTTTGCTAAAGTTGTGGATTAATTCTAATAGTTTTTTAGTTGATTCTCTAGGGTTCTCTAAGTAGACCATCATATCATCTGCAAAGAGTGATAATTTGGTTTCCTCATGACCTACTCTAATTCCTTTAATCTCTTTTTCTTGTCTTATTGCCAAGGCTAGCATTTCTAATACAATATTGAATAGTAATGGTGATAGTGGGCAACCTTGTTTCACCCCTGATCTTATTGGGAATGGTTCCAGTTTATCACCATTACATATGATGCTAGCTGATGGTTTTAAATAGATGCTACCGACTATTTTAAGGAAAAGTCCATTAATTCCTATACTCTCTAATGTTTTTAATAGGAATGGATGTTGGATTTTATCAAATGCTTTTTCTGCATCTATTGAGATTATCATATGGTTTTTGTTAGTTTGGTTATTAATATAGTCAATTATGTTAATAGTTTTCCTAATATTGAACCATCCCTGCATTCCTGGTATAAATCCTACTTGGTCATGGTGTATTATTCTAGGAATGATTTTCTGTAATCTCTTTGCTAATATTTTATTTAAGATTTTTGCATCAATATTCATTAAGGAGATTGGTCTATAATTTTCTTTCTCTGTTTTTGTTTTACCTGGTTTAGGTATCAGTACCATGTCTGTATCATAAAAAGAGTTTGGTAGGAGTCCTTCATTTCCTATTTTTTCGAATAGTTTATATAATATTGGAGTTAACTGTTCTTTAAATGTTTGGTAGAATTCACATGTAAATCCATCTGGTCCTGGGGATTTTTTCTTAGGGAGTTGATTAATGACTTGTTCTATTTCTTTTTCTGAAATGGGACTATTTAAGTAATTTATTTCCTCTTCTGTTAATCTGGGCAATCTATATTTTTGTAGATATTCCTCCATTTCACTTAGGTTATCAAATTTATTGGCATACAGTTGGGCAAAGTAACTCCTGATTATTGCTCTAATTTCCTCTTCATTGGTGGAAAGTTCTCCCTTTTCATTTTTGAGACTAACAATTTGATTTTCCTCTTTCCTTTTTCTAGTTAAATTAACTAGAGGTTTATCTATTTTGTTGGTTTTTTCATAAAACCAACTTTTAGTTTTATTTATTAATTCAATAGTTTTTTTACTTTCAATTTTACTAATCTCTCCTTTTATTTTTAGGATTTCAAGTTTGGTATTTGATTGGGGGTTTTTAATTTGTTCTTTCTCTAGCTTTTTTAGTTGCAAGCCCAATTCATTGATTTTCTCTTTTTCCATTTTATGCAAATAAGCATCTAGAGATATAAAATTTCCCCTTATTACCGCTTTGGCTGTATCCCACAAATTTTGGTATGTGGTCTCATTATTGTCATTCTCTTGAATGAAATTAGTAATTGTGTCTGTAATTTGCTGTTTCACCCATTCATTCTTTAGGATAAAATTATTTAGTTTCCAATTGCTTTTTGGTCTATTTTCTCCTGGCCTTATATTGCATGTGATTTTTATTCCGTCATGATCTGAAAAAAATGCATTTATTATTTCTGCCTTCCTGCATTTGATTTTAAGGTTTTTGTGTCCTAACACATGGTCAATTTTTGTATAAGTTCCATGGACTGCTGAGAAAAAAGTAAACTCCTTTCTGTCTCCATTTAATTTCCTCCAAAGATCTATCATACCTAACTTTTCTAACATTTTGTTTACCTCCTTAACTTCTTTCTTATTTATTTTGTGGTTTGATTTATCAAGTTCTGAGAGAGGGAGGTTGAGATCCCCCACTATTATAGTTTTGCTGTTTATTTCTTCTTGAATTTCTCTGAACCTTTCCTCTAGGAATTTCCATGCTATACCACTTGGTGCATATATGTTTAGTATTGATATTGCTTCATCATCTATGGTACCCTTTAGGAAGATATAATTTTCTTCTTTGTCTCTTTTAATTAAGTCTATCTTTGCTTTTACTTGGTCTGAGATCAGGATTGCTACCCCTGCTTTTTTTTTTTTTGTTCACCTGAAGCATAATAGATTCTGCTCCAGCCTTTTACCTTCACCCTGTATGTATCTCTATGTTTTAGATGTGTGTTTCTTGTATACAACATATTGTTGGATTCTGGTTTTTAATCCAATCTGCTATCTGCTTCTGCTTTAAGGGAGAGTTCATTCCATTCACATTCACAGTTAAAATAACTAATTCTGTATTTCCTGCCATCTTATTTACTCTAGCTTATGCTTTTCTCTTTCTTATCCCCTTTCCCTTCTCCCTACTATTTTTGCTTTTGAAAACCACTTCCCTCAAACAATCCTTCCCCTTTAGAGCCCCACCCACCCCTTTTTCCCCCCTTTCCCTCCAGCTTCCTTATAAGTGTGTCTATTATTCCCTCTGAGCCAAATCTGATGAGATGGAGATTAACCCAATTCTCATTCCCCTCCCTTTTCTCCCCTCAATCATTATAGGTTTTCTTTGCCTCTATATTTGATGTAATTTCCCTTATTTTACCTCCTTTTCCTCTTCTTCCAGTGTTATTCCTTTTCTACCTCTAATTTCTTTTTCAGTTTATCATATCATAATAATCATAAAATCACAATAAACATATAATAATAATCATAAAATCACAGTAATCATATGATAATAATCATAAAATCACAGTAATATAATCATAATGTAATAATAGATTCATAAAATCAACCGTCATTCTGTAAGTATCTATAACATAAATACAGTTCTCAAGAGTCTTTTTTTTCCCTTGTTACCTTTTTATGTTTCACTTGTGTTCTGTGTTTGTAGATCAAATTTTTTGTTCAGTTCTGGTCTTTTCAGTAGAAATAGGTGAAATTCTCCTATATCATTGAATGACCATCTTCTTCCCTGGAAGATAATGCTCATTCTAGCTGGGTAATTTATTCTTGGCTGTAATCCAAGTTCCTTTGCCCTTCTGAATATCTGATTCCAGGCCCTTGGATCCTTCAAAGTAGAAGCTGCTAGGTCCTGTGTGATCCTAATTGTAGCTCCCCGATATTTAAATTGTTTCTTTCTGTCTTCTTGCAATATCTTTTCCTTGGTATGATAGTTCTGGAATTTAGCCACGATATTTCTGGGGGACTTAATTTTTGGGTTTCTTTCAGGCGGTGATCGGTGGATTGTTTCAAGGAGTATTTTGCCTTCTGGGTCTAAAATATCAGGGCAGTTTTCTTTTATGATTTCCTGGAAGATGGTGTCCAGGTTCTTTTTTTCATCATGGCTTTCAGGAAGCCCTATAATCCTTAGATTGTCTCTCCTAGATCTATTTTCCAGGTCAGTTGTTTTTCCTAGGAGATATTTCATGTTTTTCTCTATCTTTTCATTTTTTTGTTTTTGTTTGACTGATTCTTGAAGTCTTGATGAGTCATTCATTTCCAATTGTTCGATTCTAATTTTTAATGTCTTATTTTCTTCAGTTACTGTTTTTAGTTCCTTTTGCAATTGACCAATTACATCTTTTTGTTCATTGCATTCTTTTTCCATTTTTTCTATTTTATTTTGCAGTGATCTCATTTCGTTTCCCCATGTTTCTTCTAACTCTCTTTTAAGATTTTTTATGCAATCTTCAAAGAAAGCCTTGTGACATGGAGACCAGTTTATGTCTCTCTTTGGGGCTTTTTCTGGAGTTGCTTTACCTTTAGGGGCCTCAGGATTTGAGGTCTGTTCTTCCCTCTCTCCATAAAAGTTGTCTATGGTGAGAGCTCTTTTTGGTTTTTTATTCATTTTTTTTTTTTAAAGGTGTGAGGTCTGTTTAGGGCAAAGGTGGGACAGCTGCTTTAATTTGCCCTGGGGCAGTTCTGCTGATTGAGTTATTTCAGGAACTGGGCAGTTCTGTTGATTGAATTATGTCAGGGGCTGGGCAGTTCTGCTTTAGTTCACACCCTGGGGGCGGTTCTGCTGATTGAATTATTTCAGGTACTGGGCAGTTCACCTGATTGAATTATTTCTGGTGCTTATTAGTCCTGTTGTTTGATTGATTGCTTTAAGGTGCTGTGTAATGGCAGCTAGGTCCGATGCTCATCAGGGGTTCAGTGGTTCACAATCTATCCCCCTCAAAAGGCAGACCCTCCAAATCACCTGCCCACAATGAGGACAAATTGTTCCAAGAGGCTCGAAGAAGAGTCCCAGGTGTGTGAAAAGCACAACGCTCCCACTCCTGTTCCGACTCCTCTTCCAGCTCCCTGCTCCAGCTCCCTGCCCCGGTCTCCCTGTGCTGCAGTCTGGGTTCAGTAGGCCACCCCCTGCCCCATTAAAACAGACCTGTTTTGAGGTTCTTCCAGAGTATCTTCTTCTAGAATCGTGTTGTTCTCCAGATATTGTGGATTTTTTTGCTTCAGAATCAGTCTAGAGGCTTCATATGTTGTTGGTTTGAGGGGAGGTTAGAGGAGGTTACAGAGACTCCTGTCTGATCTCCGCCACCATGGCTCCACCTATTTTATTTTTCTTACCAATGAACTTTAAAAAACTTTAAAAAACAAAAACCAAATATATTTATAAAGTCTAGAGTGTTATAGAAATGTGAATTTTTCTTTTTTTTGCTGAGGCAATTGGGGTTAAGTGACTTGCCCAGTATCACACAACTAGGGAATGTTAAGTGTCTGAGACCAGATTTGAACTCAGGTCCTCCTAACTTCAGGGCTGGTGCTCTATCCACTGCATCATCTAGCTGCCCAAAAATGTGAATTTTTATGAGAAAATATTAGACTTCCGAGGTCTCTTCCAGTCCTAAACCTATTTTTTAATATGAACTTCACCACTGTAGGGGTAGCTAGGTGGCCCAGGAGATAGAGTTTGGGGCCTGGGGTTAGGAAAGCTCATATTCCTGAGTTCAAATCCAACTTCAGAGACTTCCTAGATGTGTGACTCTGGGAAAGTAACTTAACTCTTTTTTTGCCTCAGTTTCTTCTGTAAATGAGCCAGAGAAGAAAATGGTAGATCTTTCTAATATCTGTCATGAAAATTTAAAGTGGGGTTTTAAAGAGTCAGACATGATTGGGAAAGGACTGAGCAACACCAATGAAGAAGTGGAAGCTTAGATTTTGTGATATCCCAGGGTAATACAGTTAGCAAGTGTCTGAGTCAGGATTCCCACTCAGCTTTTCCTTTTCATGGTCCTTCTTTATTGCCTCTGTTAGGCACTGAGTGGGGACAAAAGCACCTAAGACATGATTCCCTTCCCTGGATGAAGAATCTAGTAGTTGAGAAAACCCATAATTGGAAGGTGCCAGATGAGAGTACAAAGTATTGTTAGCTCAGAGGAGGGACAGCTTTATCTTTTTAAATTGGAGACTCCTAATCTTTTGCACTCAAAGAATATACTCTTAAATAAGCAATCCCAAACCCCAACCACAGACAAACAGCAAACCAAATCCCAGTATGAAAATAAACCATCTATATACTTCAAGGCTAAGGTTATCATTATTCTACCTGCTCATGTCTCCCTCTTTCACTTCCTTCAGATCCTTCTCTTTTTTTCCTCCTGATCTTTTTCTTTTCTTTTGATCATAAATTATATATTTCTTAAAAATAAAAACAAATGAATTCTTCTTTCTTAGTCGATGAAAGCCTTCTTCATGGTATCCCAGACTCACCAGATAAGGTCTTTCTCTCTTTTCACTCCTTTCTCTGATTTTCTCCCACCCAGCTTTCCTCTGCTACTCCCACGATAACCCCAATTCATTATTGTTCTTTTTCTTTCATTTTAGGAAAAAACCTAATGACATCACATGTGTTGTCTTGACTTGTGTGTGAATTGGCTGAGTCCAAAGTGCTTAAGGGTCTTGGCTAAGATTGCACAGCTGGTTACTAGCAGGGGTAGGTTAAGAATCTGGGATTTTTGACTCCTAGACTGCAATGCCTCTCAAAGTATGTTGACATTTCAATTGGTTTTGAATGGCTGGAGATGAATCTCTGACTTTTGGGCAATATTTTTCTGACTATTCCACAAAAACATATCTACTTGAAAATGGAAAGCTTCTTTTGTTCATTAATTCATTTATATAAGAAGCATTTGTCCACCACTCTAAAAGTAGATGTGAAGATCTGGTGGAAGTTTAAAAATGCCTCAACAAGCTTACCATATAGGAAGAGATTCAAGACATTTCTACCAATAGTTATAACATAAAATAAAATTTGATGATGGCTAGCATTTACATAGTGTTTTAAGGTTTGCAAAGTGTTTTATATATGTTACCTCATTTGGCCTTCATGCTAATATTCCATCAGTGATGGTATATGGCAATAAGACATAAATACAACAAAGTTCATAAAAAATCAAAGTGATTTTCAGAGTGGGCAATGAAGAGTTAAATTGTGGGTATGAGCAGGCTGCAACATATAACCAATAAAAACTCTGAAGAACAAGAGTTAAAGACACCATCAAAGAATAAGATAGGAAGAGAAGATGGACTAATCCCATGTCAAGGGTGAGGGATGACACTGCTCCATTGGAGACTCCATGATGTCCTAAGAAAGTGAGGAAGACCTCATGCACATTGAGTGGACCCCTTGAACTGTGATGAGCAAACATGTTTGGGTTGAGGTCTACATTGTTTAAAGGGACTTCCACATTGATGAGATCATCCAGTTGATTATGATAATATAAATAAAATAAATTTTAAATTATAAATTAAATAAATATAATTAATTCTTAGAGGGAGAGCACAGGAAATTTTTTTGGGGGATAGGCATGTAACCTATGGAGGCCATGTGATATGATGGATTGTTCTTTCATCACTTTCTAGCTGGAGCACTTTGGGCAGATCATTCATTCATTCATTGGTTCATTTCATTTTTTCAATCACTCATTCTTCAATTCATTCATTTCATTCTATTCATTGATTCACTAATTTATCTGAGATGCATTTAGCAAATATTTGTTGAGTTTTATCTCTCTGAATATCAGTCTTCTCATCTCTACCATTGTTCTCTAAGGTCCTTGGAAGTTTAGAGTGTGTGAGGGGTAAAGAACGTTAGCTAAGGGTAGTCAAACACAGAATTTAGTTGTAACTTATTAAAGACTTTAGGCTTTATTTGGTATGCACTGGGGAGCTATTGAGGGTGCTGGTACAATGAATTAATGATCTGAAGTGTGCACTACAGTGGCCACAGGATGAAGGGCACAGATATACATTGAATTCTAATTATAAGATGAGAAAGGAAGCAGTGAGGGAGTGGAGACAGAAGACATCAGTAGAATCCTAGTTTTTTCACTCACTATTCCTGTGACCTTGGACAAGCCACCTTCTGGGCCTCAATTTCTATTTGTGTCAAATTCAGTCTATGATCGTCAGATGTCAGACCAGGTACACACATATTTTCAATCAGAAGCAATATTTTGGTTCCTAGAAAGAAATTTGAATCTTCCCCAAAGAAAAATGTGGTTCAAATTTGGCAACCTTAAAAATTCAAGTGAATGGTTTACTTCTCAAAATAAAATCTACCTTCCTAAAAGGTGGACACCACTGTATCTTATTTGTTTTGTTGGGTCAATGAATCTGACATTTCTGTGCCTTTCTCTCTATTCTGAACAAGTGTTTTATTATTTAAAAAAACAACCTCATAGACCTGGGAGGAAAGCTGGAAACTTTGGATTACAAGAAGGATGTGAGGATGTTTCTCTGTGACAAAAGCGCCAAGATTTGCATTTCAGGTTTCCATTGTCCACTTCTCTGTGTGATGTGCACTCAGGATGTAAGGTCAGACTTAACTGAATTCCAGGGCTTAGTTGGTGTGGGTTATACCCCAGTAAGATTATTTAAATCTAGAATTTTTTTGTTCCCAGCAATAATAGGGAAAATATCATTTTGACTAGTAGAGATGAAGACTCTGAAGTCATAGAGTTAAAGGTGTACTACGCCAATGTGTGTCATTTTAATCATAATTACCTGAAGAGCATCAAGAGAATTTTAGCTAATGATCTCTTCTCTGTCTTACTGAACTTGGAGGGAAATTTGGTAGTCTTGAATAGCATACTTACTGCTGTGTATGTGGGAGGCCATATTATAGCCAGCTAAATCCATGTGCCGTCAGGCAGTATGGGTGGATCCATTTTCTTTCATGAATGGGATACTTTATTTAAAAGAAACTTTTAAAATGTTTTATTGATTTTTAATGGTAATTACTTCCCAATAGTATCTTAACACAGAGATTGTTCTTGTTTGGGTTCTGATGGCTCAAGGTTAGCATGAATAGCAATTGTTTATGTTTTGGTCATAAATTGTAAGAGTCTGCCCCTCCTGGATTGATTTTGATACATAGAACTAATCCTCGTAACAAAGAAATGGATGAGCAAAACATGAGCATATGCCATTCTGCACCTGTAGCCTGCCACCTTTCCACTGAGAAAAGTAAAATGCATTTCTCCACTGATCCTTTGGAGTTAAATGATAAGTGAATTGCCCTGAAAACTGATGTCTTTAAGTGTGCTTTACCTTGACATTCTTTATTTTGTCTCCTTGGTTTTGCCTTCATTCCTCTGCATCAGTTCCTACAAGTTTCCAAATTTTTCTAAAATCCTAAATGTGCTATTTCTTACATATTTGGAACCAAAAAGATCTGATTTTGAACATTACTTTGAATACTAGTTATGTGATTCTGGGAAAAATCATTGAACCTATGTCACTTTGTTTTTTCATCTATAAAATGGGTGTAATGATGACATTGCCTTAAAGGGTTATTGTGAGGATCAAATGAAAAATATGTGTAACCTCAGTAAAAAAAAAGCCCATTGGTCTGGAACTCTCTCCATTACAAAAAGCTTTTATAAATATCTGTGTACATATAGGTCTTTCCCCCCTTCCTTTGATCTCTTTAGTATATAGGGTCAGTATCTCCTATCTTTTCTTTCAGACAGTCTGCCTCACTGAGATCTTCAACAATATCCTTTTCTCCTTACTCCCAAACATAGACTCGTCCAATGACAATACTCTGTTTAGTGCTCATTCCGATACCCAGGTAGAAGTGGAGGAGGAGATAGATAAGGGGCAATTGCCTAAAATTTCACCATGATTGTACCTTTTTTATAGAAGAAGCATGACATAGTGGTGAGAGTATAAAATTTGGTATCAGGAGACCAGGGTTTCAGTCATTTGCTAGCTTTGTGATTATGGATAAAATCAATTAGTATCTCTGAGCCCTGATTTCTCCCGCTGTGATATGAGACCAAGAATACATAGTACATAGTATCTACTTCACAAGGTTGTCCTGGGGAAAGTGCTTTGCAAATCTTAAATAATGAGTTGTTATTCTTGGCGTTAAGCTATTTTATCTTTAGGTAAAATGAAAATCTCTAAGGAGCCATGAACACATTTGAGCATGTAGAACTTACCAGAATGTTTAGCTCTCCCTTAGAGAGCAGACCTATAGGGAATGGAATAGAGAATAGGAAGTTCTGACAAGGAAAGAGTATTAAGAGAAGACTAGAACAGATGGTACTGTTCCAAAAAGTAGACTGAGGATTCTGGTTACTATGGGTAGTTACATGGCAAAAAGACTTGATTCATTTTTACCATTTCCTCTAATGCCAATCCTCCTGTTCACTACTTACTCTGACTCTGGATTGACTTCATGGATACTGGAGAGAAAAAAAAATTGAAAAATTAGTCCTGCATGTCCTTGTCAGCTGTTGACAATCTTTTGTGAAAAACTACCTGATGACAAAATTATAGATTTAGACCTGAAAGGGACCTTCATGGCCATTGAATCCATCACCCTCATCTTGTAGATAAAGAATTGATGGCAAAGAGAGAAAGGAAGAGAAAAAGAAAAGGAAAGAAACATGTGTTTTATTAAATGTTTACAATGTTCCAGACACTGAGCTAAGATTTGATGCTAACAACAATCCTACTTTATTAGGTAAAGTATCACCTAGTATTACCTACTTAATTAGGTAAAGTATTATCTCTACTTTTACAACTGAAGAAAGTGAGACAAACAGTGAAATCAAGCGCCCTAAGGCCATATAAGCAGCTGGGGTCAGATTTGAACTCAGGGTTTTCTGACTCCAGGTGCTGAACTTGGTTTACTTTTAATACCTACCTTCCTTGAGAGGTTAAGTGATTTACCTGAAGTTATATAGCTGAAAAGTGTCTTAGGTGAAATTTGAACTCAAGACTTCCTGATGTTAGGTTTAATGCCATATCCACTAATTCATGGTGCCATTTTCCTTTTTATATTTCCCCAAATATTATGCATGTCATCCATAAGATCATTGAGGAGATAAAAGGAATTTCAAAGGTCATCTAGGTCAACCCTATCATTTTACAGATGAGTCAACTGATGCCCAACAGTTTTAAGAAAGACTTGATAAAGATTAACAAAGGAATATGAATCACTAGCTACCAATGACCTCATGGTTGTCTTTTTTGAATATTAATATCATGTGAGATTTTTTCCCCCTCCCCATTCTTTTGGCCTCTTCCCCTCCCTGAGGTATCTTTTGAAGTGATTCTTCAGTGTTTTCAAGATGGAAACACCTCCTGGATGGATTTTCTTGATGTGTACTTAATCTGATCTGGTGATTCTTCCAAACACCCCTTTCCCAAGGGCCATTTTTAGAGACAGGAGGCCTGGCAGAGTGGAAAGGATGCTTGACTTGTTCTTACTAGTAGAGTTTCCATAGCTAAGTCATTCACTCTGTCTTAACTTAATTTCATCCTCTCTAAAATGGTAATCATAATTCTAGTGCCTGACTCACAGGGCTGTTGTAAGGGTCAATTGAGATCAGGTAATCAAAGTGTTATACAAATATTAGCTCTTTTGCTTCCTTATATGATACACCGAGAACTGAAATATCAGAGGCTAAATGTGATGGTTCATCTGTAACTGATGATGATAATAGCTCATTAGGGAAGAGTAGCCGAGTTTGTGCCAATTTACATCTATTTGTCATCCTCCCTCCACGTTCACCTAGAGGCAAAAGGAGCCGCTGACAATGTTTGAACTTGAAAGTGATATAGTCAGACTAGTATTTAATTTAATACTTAACTCACATTCCTACTTTCCTCCTCCCTTCTTCACCCAACCCCCAGTCATTTAGACTTTAATCATAGGTCATATAAAGTTTATTCTTCCTTTACTCATTTCATTTCTTAATGGTTTCTAATTTTTACACATTCTTCTTAAAGAACATAGAGCCAAACTAGGGAATTTTCTCTCACTGAAGGTCTTGAAAATCTATAGAAGATTTAGATATGAATTGAACTACATAGATGATGGAAAGGATGCTAAGCTTGAAGTCAAAGGATCTGGGTTCAAATCTTTTTGGTTGTTCAGTTATTTTAGAAGTGTTTGTCTCTTCATGACCCCATTTGGAGTTTTGGCAAAGATACTGAAGTGGTTTGCCATTTCCTTTTCCAGATGAGGAAACTGAGGCAAATAGGGTAAAATGACGTACCCAGGGTCACAGAATTAGTGTCTGAAGTCAGATTTGAAGATCAGTTTTCCATTACTCTGGATCTAGCACTTTGTGCACTATGGCCCCACTTAGCTGCCCATTCAGATTCTAGCTCTGCTATTTTTTTTTTTTACTTTTGCCACTTTTGGCAAATGACTTGCCCTGTCTTCTGGAAAATGAGACTTTGTACTAGAAATAAACCTTTGTGATGATGATCCTGGTTCTTTTCACCTCTGAGATTCTGTAATTCTGTAGTCTTTCTTTTATAATAAGAATTTGATGGTTGATGCTGAATAAAATAATTTCTCCACTCTTGTCTGCTAAATTCTGTTTGGGTAGTGGGGTTTAAGGTACTTTGGGAGCATCTAATTTTTGTCCTGTCTGTTTTGTTTTTGTTTTTTTTGCTGAGGCAATTGGGATTAAGTGACTTGTCCAAAGTCACACAGCTAGGGCGTGTTAAGTGTCTGAGACCAGATTTGAACTCAAGTCCTCCTGACTTCAGGGCTGGTGCTCTTCCTGTCATTTCTTATAGCACATCAATACTCCATTGCAATCATATTCCACAACTTATTTAAGTCATTCTTCAATTGATGAACAGCTCTCAGTTTCCAATTCTTAGCCACCTCAAAAATAAAGATTTTTGTACTAATAGGTTCTTTTTCCTTTTGAAATTGCTAGCTCAAAGGCGATGGACAGTTTTATAGCCCTTTGGGCATAGTGCCAAATTGCTCCCTAGAATGGTTGGCTCAATTAGAATATTTTAAGAAGTGCAACAAATATTTGAGGGTGATTAGTATTGTCCTCATTTTTGTAGATGAAGAGACTTGTAAAAAGTTTATTTATGACTTTTGCGATGTCCCAAGATCATTTGTAAATTTCATTTTGTACTTAGTCAAGTTAATATTTAATAGGGAAAATGCAAAGCATACATCATCCAAGGGTGGGTGTGCCTGGTTGGAGTGGGCTGGATGTCAGCCCTTTAGATGTATTTGGATCAGTTTTGGGGCATGTTTTATTTGCCTAAAGCCAAGGCAGAGGCCAAACTAGGGGTAAAGCTTGTCAGTTCCCATGCTTTTGCTTAATTGCTTAGGATTGGCCACTCATCACAACTGCCTGGAATACTTTTCTATATTATTCACTTAAATGAAATACAGGTGGAAAAAAAGTCTTAAATAAGAAACTTGTGGCAGCTTCAGAGTCATCCTTGACTCTTTCTGTCCTTCACTGCTCCATCCAATCAGTTGGCTCAGTCTTGACAAAGAATCACAGAATCTGAGAGATCAGTTGACATGAGTCACATTCGAATGTGATCTTGGGCAGCATTAAGAGTCCCAATTCCAGTCTGTTGTATAAGACTGATATCTACACAATATTAACTGTTTCCTCCTGTTTTATGCTATCTGTAAATCTGATGAGCATACTATTTTTAATTTATGTCATTTAGGCCATCTAGATCTTTAGTCAGGTGACTGATAAAAATGTATAACAACACAGAATCAAACACAAATCCATGGGGTTCTCCATTGAACACCTCCTGCCACAATGACATTGAACCATTAAAAAATATTCTTAGGTGGGACAGCTAGATAGCACAGTGGATAGAATACTGGCCCTGAAGTCAGGAGGACCTGAGTTCAAATCTGATCTTACTCACTTAATATTTCCTAGCTGTGTGACCCTGGGCAAGTCACTGAACCCCAATTGACTCAGCAAAAAAAGAAAAGAAAAGAAATACTCTTGGGGGGCAGTTAGATGGCGTCCTTAATAGAGCACCATCCCTGAAGTTAGGAGGACCTGAGTTCAAATCCAGCTTCAGACACTTAATACCTACTACCTGTGTGATCCTGGACAAATCACTTAATCCCAATTGCCTTACCAAAAAAAATACTCTTAGGGTCTAGACTTCCAAGCAATATTGCCCATCTAATTTTTATTATCAGCTAATTCATATCTTTCTGGTGAGATATTAATTATTTTTTTTTCTTTTTTTTTTTTAAATTTTTATTTAATTTGAATAACATATGTGTGGGTAATTCTTCAACAATAACCCTTACATAGCTTTCCGTTACAAATTTTTCCCCCCAACTCCCCACCCCTCCCCTAGATGGCAGGATATCCACTACATGTTAATTATGTTAAAATATTGGCAAATCGAATATATGTATACATATTTCCAAACTTATCATTGGTGTGCAAGAAAAATCTTATCTACACGAACGATATATCAGATAAAGGAAACACAATGTAAGCAAACATCAATCAAGGAGTATGAGAATGTTATGTTGTGGTCCACATTTCGCATCCCTCTCTCTGGGTGTATATGGCTTTCTTCAGTGAACAATTGGAGGTGGTTTGAAACATTTCATTGTTGAAGAGAGTCATGTCCATCAGAATTGATCGTCATATAGTACTGTTGTTGCTGTGTATAATGATCTCCTGGTTCTGCTCATTTCACTCAGCATCAGTTCATGTAAGTCTCTCCAGGCCTCTCTGAAATCATCTTGCTGGTCATTTCTTACAGAACAATAATATTCCATAACATTCATATACCATAATTTATTCAGCCATTCTCCAATTGAAGGGCATCTATTCAATTTCCAGTTTCTAGCCACTACAAAAAGGGCTGACACAAACATTCTTGCACATGTGGGGCCTTTTCCTTCCTTTATGATTTCTTTGGGATATAAGCCCAATAGAAATGCTGCTGGGTCAAAGGGTATGCACAGTTTGATAACTTTTTGAGCATAGCTCCAAATTGTTCTCCAGAATGGCTGTATCCATTCACAGCTCCACCAACAATGCATCAGTGTCCCAGCCTTCCCACAACCCCTCCAACATTCATCATTAACTTTTCCTGTCATTTTAGCCAATCTGACAGGTGTGAAGTGGTATCTCAGGGTTGTCTTGATTTGCATTTCTCTGATCAATAGTGATTTGGAGCACCTTTTCATATGACTATAAATAGTTTTAATTTCATCCTCTGAAAATTGTCTGTTCATATCCTTTGACCATTTATTGATTGGAGAATGGCTTGAATTTTTATAAATATGAGACAATTCTCTATATATTTTAGAGATGAGACCTTTATCAGAACCCTTAAATGTAAAGATGATTTCCCAGTTTATTGCTTCCCTCCTAATCTTGTCTGCATTGATTTTGTTTGTACAAAAACTTTTTAACTTAATATAGTCAAAGTTATCTATCTGGTTTTCAATTAAAAGTTCCAGTTCTTCTTTGGACATAAATTTATTCCATCTCCACAGGTCTGAGAGGTAAACTATATTATGTTCCTCTAACTTCTTTACAAAATCACTCTTTATATCCAGATCATGAACCCATTTAGATCTTATCTTGGTATGTGGTGTTAGATGTGGGTCAAGCCCTAATTTCTTCCACACTAGTTTCCAGTTTTCCCAGCAGTTTTTGTCAAATAGTGAATACTTATGAGATATTAATTATGAGATACCTTATGAAAGCCTTTGCTAAATTGAGTAAACTATATTTATAGCATTCCTTTTGCCTATTTTTAAATATTATAATCCTGTAAAAAATGGAAATGGGACAATGAAGCCATGCTGGATCTTTGTAATTGTTGCTCCCCTATTTAAAGATCTCTTTAATGATCTATTCAAAAATTTTCCCCAGGAATCAAGTTTACTGGCCTATAGTTTATAAATTATATTTTTACCTTTTTTTTTTTTAACATAGGACATTTGCTCTTCCCCAATCCTGTGATGCCTCTCCTGTTGTCATTATCTTTCCAGTATCACTGACAGTGATTCTGCAATTTCTTCTGCTGGTTTTTTTCAGGACCTGTGACTTGTGCTTACTGCCCCCCTATAGCATTTAGTCCATGGGATCCTGAATGTTTTTATCTGAACCTTTTGAAATCTACTTTTCCAAAATCTAGAATGTGTTCCTTTCCTTACCTAAAATTCAAGCAAGGAATGGTCACTTTTCACCAGAGTTCCCGTCATTTCTACCCCAATAACCAGTTCTTCCTTGTTTCTGAGGCAGACTGAGAATAGAATTTCCCCATTTATCTGTAGAAGAACTAAACTAATCCTTTTCTGGGTGACATCACTAAGGCAAATTAAGTTTTTCTGGGAGGAAAGAAAGTAAGAGGAGGAGGTAAGAGAAGAAGAGAGAGAGAGAGAATGGAGAGGAGGAAAGAGAGAGAGATAGGGGGTGGGTGGATGGGTGGGAGATAAAGTGAAAGAGAATAAGGGAAGGAAGGAAAGGAAGAGGGAAAGGGACAGGGAGAGGGACAGAAACACTACTCAAATAGTCACTATCTCAGTCCAGGCTTTCCTTCTCATTTTTCCACACTCTTGTAATAAATAGCTTTCTAATGAGTTACCCAATCTCCAATTTCCCCTATCCATATCCTTTTCTTTATGAAGCTGTAAAATTGTTATTCTTTTTTCCTTTTAAATAGTATTTTATTTTTTTCCAATTACATATAATGACAATTTTTAACATTCATATTTTATAAAATTTGAGTTCCAAATTTTCTTTCTTCCTCCTTTTCCCTATGACAATAAGCAATTTCATTATAGATTATCAAATTGATATATGTGCAGTCACGTAAAACATATTTCCATATTAGTCATACTGTGAAACAGGACAAAGGGAACAAAAACTACAGAAAAACAAAGTAAAGATCATATACTTTGATCTGCATTTGGTCTGCATCAGTTCTTTCTCTGGATGTTATATTTTCCATCATGAATCTTTTAAAATTGTCCTATATCATTGTATTGCAGAGAAGAGTTGTCATTCATAGTTGATTATCACTCAGTGTTGCTATTACTGCATACAATGTTCTCCTGGTTCTATTCAAATCACTTTGCATCAGTTCATGTAAGTCTTTTTAGGTTTTTTTGCCTGCTCATCCTTTGTTATAGCACAATAACATTCCATCATTTACCACATTTTTTTAGCCACAATTTATTCAGCCATTCCCAAACTGATGGGCATCCCCTAAATAATGCTTTGCCACCACAAAATAACTGCCATAAATATTTCTGTACACATAGGCCTTCCCCCCTTTGGGATACAGATCCAGTAGTATTATTGCTAGATCAAAGGGTGTATATGGTTTTATAGCCCTTTGAGAATAATTTTAAATTGCTCTCAGGATGGTTGAACCAGTTCACAACTCCACTAACAATGCATTAGTGCCCCAATTTTTTCACGCCTTCTTCAATATTTATTTCCTTTTTCTATCTTATTAGCTAATCTGATAAATGTGAGGTGGTAATTTGCATCAAATTAATATTCTTAAGGCATAGATTTGATCATATAACTCCCCTACTCAAGAAGCTCCACTGACTCCTTCTTAACTTTATGGCACTGCACAAATCATCTGGTTCCAGGCTGCTATTCCAGGCTTGTGTCCCATCATAGACCTTGTGGCACTAACCAAATTGAATTACCTGCAGTTCTTCATGAATGCTGTTCCTTCTTTTGTCTTTATACCCTTTTTTTTACTGGTTATTCTTGATACCTGGAAAATGATTTCTCTTTTATATTCAACTTGCAGGATTCTTGGATTCCTCCAAAATGGGGCTCATTCCACATCCTGCAAGAAGCTTATCCTGACCTCCCAGTTGCTAATATCCTCCCTTGAGAAATGACCACATACATTCCGTGTTTGATTTTCTACATAAATACTGTTTTCTCCAAATAGAATGCAAGTTCCTTGAGGGCAGGACCTGTTTAACATTTAAATCTGTGTCCCCAACACTGTCTCTGTATCTCCCACGCTTAGTAGAGTGGGACTTAATAATGTCAAATGAATGAGTCCATCTTATGTCAATATCCTAGAATCAAATGTGCTAGGGATAAGGTCAGAGCTTTCATCCAGAGTATACTTGATTATTATCTTCCTTTTTTTCTTAACATGTTGCCTGAAGTCAGTGCATTTCATTGCGTTTCATGTTTGGACAATGACATGACAAAGAAAAAAAGACATAAATCTGTCACTCATCAGCAATGATTCTCATCCCCTGAGTGCAGAGTACTCAGTGCTGGAGGTGGGAGGGGGCAGACAAGAAGCAGGAGACAGAGCTCCCTCGGGGAACTCATCATCTAATGGGAGCACAGAGGACAAACAAATAAAAATGTATAGAAATTGTAACAAGCCTAGTGGGCTGGGGGATGGAAGTGGGCTTGCAGGCATGGAATAGGAAGTCTTAGCCAGGGAAGAAATAGAAATGATGAGAGTTAGGGAAAAATTGGTGGTGATCCTCAATCAACCTGATTAATTAAATAGCCAGGATGTGTCAGAGACAGGACTTCATCTGAGACTGTTTGGATTGGGAGGTTTACTCTCTATCCACCTGACTTTCTTGACCCATATAAATGTGAACTATTATTATGGTTGGTAAAGGAGCACATTGCCAATTTCTCAGAGCTTCAAACAGCTCTTTTGTTACTGCTCTGCACCAGTAGAAGGAGTTTCCACACTGGGAGTTGCTCATCTTGATGAAATCACAGGTTTGGATCACTATCACCATCACCCCTCAATCTGTCTTATAACAACACCATTACCATTACTATTCCCCTCTCTCCATCTCTTCAAAAAAATGATTTTTGGTCCTTGATCTTTCTAAGACATTGATACAGAGGCTACACCAGCTGAATAAGAAGACCAGATAAAGAAACTATTAGAGATATGTCATATATTAAGAAGATATCATACTGGTATAGCGTTTTTTGGCTTGCCAAACTCTTTATCTTATCTCATTAATGCTTTTTTTTTAAATCAATTTTATTTTATTTTTAGTGCAAGAAGATGCTTCAGTGAATAGAGTGCTGGACCTAGAGTCAGAAAAACCTGATTTACAGCTGTGGATCTTGGACAAGTCTCCTAACTTCTGTCTCAGTTTCCTCAGTTATAAAAAGAGGATAATAAAAGCACTTATCTCCTAGGGTTGTGATGATCAAATGAGATAATAATTGTAAAGCACTTAGCACAATATCTGATACGTAATGGGTACTGTATATTTCTATTATTATTATTATATCCAAATTCCCTCTTTCTTCCCTCTCCCCTACCTACTGTGAAGGCAAGAAAGGCAAAACCCATTACAAAAATGAATAGTTATGCAAAATAAATTCCTGCCTCATTGGTTCTTTACAATGACTGTAGGATACAGGTAGTACAAATATTCTCATTTCTGTTCTACAGAGAGGAAAACGAAGGGATTTTCCCCAACATTACACAGCTAATCAGTGGCTGACCTAGAAATTGAACTCAGGTCTTTTGACCCACAAATCAATAATCTTTCCCTTACTAATAATTCTTTCTGAGAACAACATAACAAAAGGGCTTGATCATCATTCCATACTCCACAAAGATCCTGAGGTAGAATTCAATTCAACACAATAAACAATATTTATTAATCATTATGTTCTAAGCCCTGTGCTCTTAAATGACATAATGAAAAAAAAACATTTATTCAATTTTACAATATGCCTCACACTTTGCTAAGTAATATATGCTGAGCCATTTTAATCATGTCCAACCTTTTGTGACCCCATGGACCATAGCGTACCAATATTGTCTCTGAGGTTTTTTTTTGGCAAGATACTTGCCATTTCCTTTTCCAGTGGATTAAGGCAAACAGGATTAAGTGACTTGTCCAGAGTCACTTAGCTAGTGAGTGTCTGAGGCTGGATTTGAACTCAGGCCTTCCTGACTCGAGCATTCTATCCCTGGAGTCACTTACAAGTACATAGCTTTTAAATCTGAAGAAACATTAAAAAAAATGGCACATTCATGAGCATGGGGAACTCCTGGTATGGGAACTCCCTTCACTAACCAGAGCCACAGGCAGTTACTGGGTAGATCAGATCTACTTAAGCCGTGGCCATACCTAGTGACTTACTTAGATTAAAGAGCCATTATCTGTCACAGATGGGATTTCCATTCAGGTTTTCATGGCTGCAAGTCTAAAACTCTTCCCACTTTGGGAAAGTCATGCTGCCTGACTGTCTTACTTAAAAAAATATGTGAGTAAAAACAGAAAATCATAGCTCAAAAATCCTTGACTCCTTAAACCTTAAAAAGAGACCCTTTAAATGACTATCCTGTTCAGTTTGGTATATACCACATCCACTTTTCATTGGGTTCTTCTTCATCAAATATAACTGTGGGTCTCTTTGGTTTACTGAATATAACTGTAGAGAAATTGTAAAGTACTATGGGTCCCTTTTGTGAATGTAACACAGGAAGTATGGTTGTTGACAAAGTGATAAACAGCTCTTAATAGTCTAGAGCCTAATTGTAAGAGTTAGGAAAAGGCTAGAGATTCTCTAGTAGTGGAACCTTCCATTCTGACACTACAATGTAGAAGTCAGAGATAGCTATATTGAGACTTCCTAAGGTACCTGATTGCAGTCACATCTCTCATTCACCAATAGTGTTACTCAGCTAGAGACTGTCAACAATTCTCTTATTTTTCTTCCGTCTCATCACATTTGCCATTTAAGTAAGCTACTAGTGGGCAAAGACTCTGATTTAGGTGTCTTGTGCAGCTCCTTAACTCTTGGCTCTAACTATGTATCTGTTAGATGTTCAATAAGTACTTGTTTAATTAAGTGGACTGGACTGGGAATTTTGTTGACAAAGGGAACTCCCAGGTGAGGAAATTCCCTTCATCAGTGCAAGTCACCATTTCTATGAAACTTATAGTCTTAGAGAATTGGCTTGTCCACTGAGTCATTGATAGTACTTTTTAAAGTTTGGCTCCCTCTCATCCACTTCGAAAGCTGGTCCAGTTCTTATGGGTGTGGGACCTTTCATCTTCTCCATTTCTAATCTGGGTCATTTTGCTCTCCCTTAGCTAACCTGAAGCTCCTTGTGTTCCCTTATCATTTTAATACTGAAATCTAGAAGAAGTCACATTTTGCTAAAAACCTTGTTGATGCTATGTGAGAAGCTGCAGGCCAGTGCCAGTGATCTGCTTCTTAAAAAACAGCTATGTATCTCATTTGTCACTGGTCTGAACCTCCTCACTGGTTTCTGAATGTGTCCAAAGGAGAAAAACCAAGAAATAAAAGCATAGTGCATAGAATAAGGCCAATTTTCAAATTATTCTTATTTTCCTTAAAGCTTCAACAGTGTTTTCCAGCAGGTGTCACTGCAGGCAAATATAAAATATAAAAACATCATTTATACAGTTTATGGCCAAAATACTTTGGAAAGAAAAACCCTGTTTTCTCTTCAGACTTCTTAAATCCTGCAGTATATGTAGATTGGGTGACACTTAATTTTTTTAAATGTTCCCTATCTTGATCTTATTAACTAATAATAATAACTAGCATTTATACAGTGCCTTCAGGTTGGCAAAGCATTTTACATATATTATCTCATCTAACATTCACAACAACCTTGGGAGGTAGGTGATATTCTTTTTTTTTACTGAGGCAATTGGGGCTAAGTGATTTGCCCAGGGTCACACAGGTAGGAAGTGTTAAGTGTCTGAGACCACATTTGAACTCAGGTCCTCCTGACTTCAGGACTAGTGCTCTATTCATTGCACCACCTAGCTGCCCTAGTAGGTGCTATTCTTATCCCCATTTTGCAGATGAGGAAACTGAGGCAGGTGTAAATTAAATCTGAGGTAGAATTTGAACTTGTATTCTTGGCTCCAGTACCTCTGGTGAGGGGAGAGGTCAAAAATGGCTAATTTAATGCATCAGCTACCTGACAACTTGAAAACTCAGTTGTAGATATTTGATTCTATATGTAAAACTCTAGGTTTTGAGTAACAGAATCAGAGAGCTTCGAGGGTTGGAACAGATATGTGATCTTCCCTAAGGGTCTTAACTAGTAAATGTTGGATTTCTCATGATTTTTGGCAGAGCTTCACTATGTGAACAAATGTTTTTATCCAGGAAGAAAAAAAAATCTAACAGTTTGGGACTCAGCATGTGCAAAGCATATGTGAAAGAGACTAAGAGAGTACTTAGCAAAGTAATAAGATTATATATGACCAGGGGAAAAAAGTTGGATTGGTCATGGGGTGAGATCGAGGGATAACTGATCAAAAGCCCCTATTCTCCATTGGTAGCCATACAATGTTAAGGGGGCCAGAGGAAAGCCCTTAGTGTATTGGACAGATTCCTCCAGAGAGGATTTATAGGAAGACACGGACAAGGGTCATTTAGGGTGGACTTGTATAGATGAGCCGTGATCTGTAGCAATGGAAAGAACCTCCACACTAGAGAGGTCACTGATTCTTTCAACTCTGGATGGAGCGGATTATTAGTTAATTTGAAAGCATGTTTCATCATTGTGCAAAAATATAACGTATTATTTAGGCAGGAAAGAACACTGCCTTAGAACCCAGAGGCACAATTTCTGTATGTCTTTTCTCAAAGGAATCTAAGGAGTCAGTCCATTATTCCTCTTTACTAACCTCTGCCCTCTGGCATATTAATATATGCTCCACATGGACAAGGAAGCACTTAGGTAAGACAGCTGGGAAGAGGATTTCCAGAAGGGGATTTTGTTGATTCTCAAGCCCCCTGTTCCCTGGAGGCAGAGTGAGTGCATCCTACACAGCTTTTATTGGCAGTATCCAAATATTGTTGGCCTGGATCCACGGACCATCACTGTCTGCTGAGAATGTATTTTTTGTTCATGTATTTTATTTTATTTTAAAATAATTTTTAATCAACATTTTTCCACATTACCTGTTATAACTACCTACACATTTCCCTTTATATTTCTCTCCTTCCTTCCTTCCTTCCTAGAGCTGTCCTTAATTATAAAGAAGGAAAGAATGAAGGAAATATACATTTATTAATCAGCTACTCTGTGTGACAGACAGTACTAAGTTCTTTATGCACATATGTATAAGTAAGTCTGGAAGGTAGGTGCTGATATTATTTTTACTTTATAGTTGAGGAAACTGAGATAGACAGGGATTAAGTGACTTGCTCAATGTCTAAGTCTACATTAGAACCCTCTAGTCATTAGATCTATAAGAAGAGAACAATTCTGCAGAACAAACCAACCCTTAGAATCTGATGTGATAGTCACTGTTTCACACCTAGGGACCCCTCGATTCCACAAAGGAGCAGAGAGAAGTGTCTTAGGGGCCAGGCTTGTTCAGAGTCACTTTGCCAGTTTTGATCTCATAATTGTTCTTTCTGTTTTCATTGTTGTGGTCATTATGTACATGATTCTCCTGGGCATTTTCAGCTTGCATCACTCCACATAACTCTCTCCAGTTTTCTCTGTATTCAGCATCCAAAACCAAACTCATTACTTCCCCCTTCCCTGCCCCAGACCCTCCCTTCTTCCCACCCATGTTTTCTATTGCTTTCCTCTGACAGGCTCACAATCCCATTGTTATCCTTGATTTCTCTCTCTTACCCCACACATCCAGTCTTTTGCAAGAGTTGTAATTTCTTATTGTTGTCCACTTGTGTCAGACTCTTGATGACCCCATTTAGGGTTTCTTGGCAAAGATATAGGAGTGATTTGCCATTTCCTTCTCTAGCTCATTTTATAGGTGAGAAAACTGAGGCATATAGGGTTAACTGACTTGGCCAGGGTCACATAGTAAGTGACTGAGATCAGATTTGAACTCAGGAAGAGTTTGACTCCAGGCCCACAACTTGGTCGACTTAGCTGCTCCCAACATTTCTATCTTTACAACATTTCTTGTATCTAACCTCTTTCTCCACTCACACAGCCACCATCTTGATACAGGCCCTCATCACATCACCTTGTATTGCAGTTCTTTTGTAGTTCTTTCTATTCTATTGTAGTAACTTTCTATTTGGTATCTCTCCCTCAAATCTATTCTCACTGCAAAGTGATTTTTCTGACTCTGTACCAATCCCTACCTCCACCCACAAATCAGGTAGCTCCTTATTTCTTCCAAACTCATCTGTCTGGCATTTAAACTTGGCCCCTTTCTGATTTTTGCAATCTTCTTTCACCTTACTCCAACTACCATAGCCTGATTGCTGTTCCTTTTATATGATACTCCATTCCCCAGTTTTTCATTGACTGTCCTCAGTATCCAGAATGCTCTCTTTCCTTACCTCCTAAGGCTTCCCTACCCTCCTTTAAGATCCAGCTCAGCCCCATATTCTGCAAAGTCCCTTTCATGGAAACTCCCCAACCTCCACCTTTGTAAACATTTTCTTTTTGGGAATAATTTCCACACCTTCTATTTATCTTGTATATTTCCTGTATGTACAAATTGTTTGCATGTTTTTTCCTCTATTAGAATGTATGCTCTTTGAGTAAGTGACTGAGGTTAGAGTTGAACTCAGGAAGATGAGACTTTTTGACTCAAGGCCCACAACTCTGTTGACTTAGCTGCTCCCAACATTTCTATCTTTACAACATTTCTTGGATCTAAACCCTTTCTCCACTCATACAGCCACTATCTTGATACAGGCCCTCATCATGTCACATTGTATTGCAGTTCTTTTCCAGGCACAGTGCCTGGAACTTGTTGACTGACTGTCTATTCATCATGTTCATTTTTCTACCTGTCCCACAATTTCTTTAGCCCTTCCCCAATAGATATATTTTGATTTTGTTTCTAGTTCTTCACTACTACAAGTGCTGCTATAAATATTTTGGTACTGATGGGACCTTTCTTTTTATCACTGACCTCCTTGGGATATATGCCTAGCATGGAATCTCTGGGTCAAAATTAGTGACTTTCTTAATAATTAGTAATGATATTAATAATTCCAAACATGCATTTTAAATTTAATGTGAATTTTAATTTTAATAAAGTTTTCATTTTTAAATATAATATTTTAATTTGAATTTTAAAAAGAACCTCACAGAAAAAAATAGCTTGGAGAATTTTCATAGTATTTCCCCCCCAAAAGAAAAAAAAAACAAAAGAAAATAATTAAAAAAAACATAATCCTTTTGCTTTGTATAATATCACTTTTCTGGGAAGACAACTATAAACATTGTCTCTGGTATCCTCCAATATTGTAGTAAAACAGGTAGGTGGGGAAATAGTTTTTTTCTTCTCCATTTTATGATGGAATAAACTGACTCACAAGATTGCGAGTGCCTGGGAACAGTGGTGACACCAGAAATAGATCTCACATCCCCTGACTCACTTTCTGTGTCCTAGAACATGATGCTGAAAATAGGGTTGGCTTTCGAAACCTCAAAGTCACTTCTCTTTTCATTCTGGTTAATAACTCCCTTGTAAACCTGAAGAATCTTCTCTTCTGATGAATAGTAAGCACCAGAAAGGAAGCAAGGGCAGAGGGAGTCAGGAGGAGAAATTCTGGGATCCTAAATCAATTTTATATTAAGCCTCCAAGGACAACACAGGACTTCCTTGTGGCTGTATAAGCAGAACAGTAGGGTAGAATTCTCAGATTGTGAATGTCTATCCTTGTTCTATGGACTAATGCATGGAAGGATTTTGAGTCTTGGTCTATCTGTTAAGTAATAACATAGTATTTGTCAAAGATACTATGATTCCATTTCCTGTAGTACTGGGCAGACACATAATGGACACATAATAGATGTTTGTTGACTTGTTAATACTGTATGTATCTCATAGTCTATATTTGTTTAGTACCCAAATGTTTCAAAGCATTTTAATTTAGCATGGTATCAATTGTGAGGTTTACTGCTGTCCTAGGGTGCTACCAAGAGAAGAATATAAAGTGATACTAGGTTGGATTTCCTAATAGATTTCTCCCAAGGCTGCCAACCATCCCTGACCTATGTCATGTCAGTGGACTGAAATGTTTCAGGAGAGAAAGGCTGACGACTTTGCACAATCCTGGCTCGTTTAAATCCAATTCATTTGTGAGTTAAAACCTTACTTTCCTTTTGTCATTGACCCCTTTAAAGAATGAATGATGAATAATAACATCAAGGATAAAAACAGCCCCTTTTAGCATGACTTTAAAAAATTTCAGTGATATTCATTAAGAGTCAAGGAGGCTGTGGCAAATGGTAGAAAGGGCTCAGAATTGGATCTCAGAGATTTGCGTTTCAGAACCAGTTTTGCCCAGCTGAACTGGAACTAGGGATTCTTGTATCGGAGGATGGATGGGGAAATGCAATGAGGGTAGTGTAGAAGCCGAAACCTGTCTCCAAGAGGGTCTAGCTCATTCTTCACTATACCCTGAAGCACAAACTCTGTATGTTTGATATTGCAATCAATCTTGCTAGAATTAAAAATAGCCCAATTCCCAAAGAAATGCCTATGTCCCACCCCACTCATTATATGTTGGCACCAAGGGTCAGAGACACAACCATCCTACCCTGTGGCAGCTCTGAGACTCAATTCTCATTGATACTAGAGAAAAGCCTAAAGATACTATTTTAGATAAAAATCCTGATGTTATTTGCTTATAATTCTCCTTTTGCTATTATTGTTCAGTCATTTCACTCTTCATCACCCCTTTTGGGTTTTCGGGGTAAGGGTGGCTTGCCATTTCCTTCCCTATATCATTTTACAGATCAAGAAACTGAGGCACAAAGATTTAAGTGATTTACCCAGGGTCACTTGACTAGCAAGTGTTGGAGGCCATATTTGAGCTCAGGAGGATGAAACCTGGCACTACTGTGTCAAATAGCTGCTCGTTCCCTTTTCTATTAAAAGTTTAACATTCCTCAAATTTTGGTTAATTTATCACCTCGATTCATTTCTGGTTAGTTGAGGCTTTACCATTTGGTTTGCTTTAGTTAAAAAATTAAGCAGAGAATTATTATATGCAAAGAAGGAATGGTGATAGGTTCTGGGAAGAAAAAGACAACAACAAAAAATATAATCACTAACTTTGTCATGTTGGTTTCAAAGATATTTCAGAATCATCCCAAAATTTCATTCATTTGATCATGAACAAAGGCAATTGATTAAATTCCATAGAACCGCTGTAGTAATGCACCTATAGCATTTGAAAAGGCTCATGGTACTATGTACATGTCAACTAGAATTAATATCAATGGACAAAAGTACAGAAAAAAAGATGGGCTGATCACATAGGAAGAATGAGGGGAAAGCAAAAGATAGTCCATGTACTCCATTGGCATACATATACCACCAAAGAACCTGAGCCCTTTAAGTGTCTCCTAATGGAGTCCTTGCCAGAGGAGGGACAGAACAGTTGCACAGAATGGGCAGGAATGGATGGGTTGAAATCTGTATTCCAGATCGTCGGACAAATCAAAGGAAGTTACATCATATACCATCCTCCACCCAAGCACCTCCCCCAATATTCCTAGTTCAAATTGCGCTTCAAATCCAGCTGTGTGATTCAGGGTGATCCCATCACTTTTAGGAACTTCAGTTTTCCCAACTGTATTAGAGGCTATTAATACCTGCAGTGTCTATCTCAGTTGTTTTAATGCCTCAATAAAATAATATCTAGTTCTACTTTTTTTTCTTTCTCTGAATTAGTTCATTCAAATCTGGCCGAGTTTCCCTGAATGGCTCATCTTCCATATTTCTTATGGCAAAATGATTTTCCCTTAATGCCTGTAAAGTGTTTTGCAAACCTCTAAAGACTATGTAAATGCCAGCATTTTTTTTTTTTAGCAGTAATTAGAGTGGCAGGGAATAATGATGACAGCTCACCTTTATCCAATGCTTCAAGGTTTGCAAATTGCTTTGCACACATTATCCTATTTTGTCATTTGATTATCTCTTAACAATCCCTAGCGGGAGGTGCTAATTATCCCCATTTTACAGATGGGGAGATGAAACTCAGAGAGATTGTGACTTGCCCAAGTTAATACTACTTGGAGCAGCCTTCTTGACTTCAAGCCCAGTGTTCTGAAATACACTAGACTCTGCTAAACTAACACCACCACCAATTAACAGTTATTTTTATTTTTAAGCTATTTTTATTTCATTAAATATTTCTGAATTATGTGTAATTTTTATAACAATCATTTTTTAAAATTTGAATTCCAAATTCTTTCTTATCCTCCTCTCCCCTCTCTTTGAAAAGGCAAGTCCTTTGATAATGATTATACATGAGAAGTCATAAAAACTTATTTCCATATTAGCCATGTTGCAAAAGAAAATATAAACAAAATAAAACAATAAAAATAAAGAAAATTTTAAAAAATTCAGAGTTCATCAATTTTTCTCTCTGGAGGTGGATAGCATTTGTCATCATGGGTTTTTTGGAATTATACTGGATCACTGTCTTGATCAAAGCAGCTAAGCCTTTCACAGTTGATGGTTGTAACGATATTGCTATTACAGTTTTGTTCACTTTACTTTGCATCAGTTCATATAAATCTTCCTGGATTTTCCTTAAACAATCCTGCTTGTCAATTCTTATAACACAATAGTATTTCATCACAATTATATACCACAATTTCTTTAATCATCCCCCAAGTGATGGGCATCCCCTTGATTTCCAATTCTTTGCCACCACAAAGAGTTGTCTTAAATGTTTCTATACAAGTCGCTCCTATTTTCCTTTTCTTTGATTTCTTTGGAATACAGATCCAATCATGCTATTAACAGTTAATATTTAATATAGTACTTACTTGCATTAAGAGTCTTTTATTAGGAGGACTTGAAAGCTGCAAATTCTACAGCCCCAGCACAATTAAGAAAACAAGCATACAAATGATGGTTTACTCTTCTCATCTTTTAAGAAGCCTCAGGTAGTTGCTTTCCTTTTTTTAAATGCCACTTTTAATTGTAGCATGAATCTTGGGTAATGATAAAACATACCTATATGTTTCTTCTAATTTTCCAGTCTTACAATAATTATAGAGTTTTCTTCACTTGAAGAACTGCAAGCTGTTAATAAATTGAGTGGTTAACACAGACTGTTAAAAACCACGTCAAATACCATGACAATCTCATCTTTACAGTAATACCAGCTTGTTAATTAACAGAACTACCCAAACACAGAGATAAGAGTTGAAATGGTTTTGAGTAGGAAGTATAATAATGCTGCTGCTGCCTGGTTTGGTGCAGGTTTCAGGCTGGGCACATCTATGGCAGTTAAGAGAGCATCTTTTATTCTAAAGGAGCTCTCTTTAAAGAGTAAGAATCATGGGCTTACCTTGTTATTTATTTTATCTTATTTTTTTTTGCTTCCTTCTCTACTTGTCCCCTGAGCCTTCCCTTTTCCTTTGTGATAAAAAAAGTTAATCAAAACCAACCAACACAGCAACCAAGTCTGAAAACGTTCTATATCCATAATGCCCTACCTCTCTCATAAAAGGGTACTCTTCCCT
>JAJPUD010000458.1:671292-697642 GCA_023553655.1 Myrmecobius fasciatus | reverse complement strand
AGTCTAATACATGTTAATTATGTTAAAATATATGACAAATCAAATATATGTATACATATTTATACAGTTATCTTGCTGTATAAGAAAAATTGGATCTACAAGAAAAAAACCTGAGAAGGAAAACAAAATGCAAGCAAGCATCAATAGAAAGCATGAAAATGCTATGTTGTGGTCCAGACTCAGATCTCACAGGTCTCCCTGGATGTATATGGCTTTCTTCATCACCGAACAACTGGAACTGGTTTGAATAACTTCATTGTTGAAGAGAGCCATGTCCATAAGAATTGATCATCATATAGTCTTGTTGTTGCCATGTATAATGATCTCCTGTTTCTGCTCATTTTACTTAGCATCAGTTCATGCAATTCTCTCCAGGCCTCTCTGAAATCATCCTGCTGGTCGTTTCTTACAGAACCACAATATTCCATGACATTCATATACCATAATTTATTCAGCCATTCTCCAGTTGATGGGCATCCACTCAGTTTCCAGTTTCTTGCCACACTACAAAAAAGGCTGCCACAAACATTTTTGTACATATGGGTCCCTTTCCTTCTTTTAAAATCTTTTTGGTATATAGGCCCAATAAAAACGCTGCTGGGTCAAAGAGTATGCAGAGTTTGATAACTTTTTGAGCATAGTTCCAGATTGCTCTCCAAAATGGTTGGATCTGTTCACAGTTCCACCAACAATTTATCAGTGTCCTAATTTTCCAACATTCTCTCCAACATTCATCATTATCTTTTCCTGTCATTTTAGCCAATCTGACAGGTATGTAGTGGTACCTCAGAGTTGTCTTAATTTGTATTTCTCTGATCAATAGTGATTTGGAGCACCTTTTCATATGACTAGAAATAGTTTTAATTTCATCATCTGAAAATTGTCTGTTCATATCCTTTGACCATTTATCAATTAGAGAGTGTATGCCTTCCTTCTTTTACAAATTTATTAATATATTTTGCTTTGATATAGCAGAAAATCCTCAACAAACATTCAAACAAATCTCTGGCCCTTCTCAATCTATTCCCCAAATGATTAAGAAGAGATATGTCCTTTGGCTTCAATAATATGTTACTAATATTAGCCATGGTATTTAATTAGAATATTGTTGCCTTTGAATGCTGACTATATTTAAGTTGTTTGTTTTTAGTAATCTTGCTGGAATATTGTTTTGTAATTTATTAAAAGCATCAGTTATTATTTTTTTTCCATTTATTGAGAATTTTCCTTCGAGAGTGTTTTCAAATATCTAAGTATCTTTAAAGTTTGTGGCCTCCAACACAGATTTCTTCTGTAAGCAGGTCCAGACATTTCCTCCTAACTTAATCTCCTTAAATGTGTCCTAGTACGTTTGCATAATACTCCTTTATCAGTGCATAAATGCACTGTGTACTAGTACGTGTCTATCTACACATACATTGTGTATATGGGGATGCATAAGCATATCACATGAATCTATCTTTTTACACACATATGTGGGTATCTGTGTGAATGTATGTATTTACAAGGTATGAATATAAAGCAGTAAGTTCAATGTTAGTTTCACATACATGTACATGTGTATATTATACATGAACAAGGCAACTAGATGGCATAATAGATTGAGTACTGAATGTAGAATCAGGAAGGCCTGAGTTCAAATCCAGCCTCAGAAACTAGCTATGTGACCCTAGGCAAATCACTTAATTGCAGTTTAACTCAGTTTCCTCATTTGTAATTTTTTTTAAAAGCATTTACCTCTTAAAATTGTTGTGAGAATCAAAGGTGATAATATATATAAAGTGTTCGACAAACCGAAAAATCCTATTTAATTTTAATAAATATACATGTGTATATGAGATAGTATATATGTGTATATGTATTCACACATACATATACACATGTACGTATATATAAATACATATACACAAACATATACATATATATATATTTATATACACACATGCATATGTAACTTCAGATCATAGATTTAAAACTACAAGGAACCCAAGAGACCATCTTTTCAAACCTTCTTATTTTATAAATAAGGAAACTGAGGCTGAGAGAAGTGATGTCCCAAGGTCACATAGCTAGACACTTATCTGAAATGAAATTTGAAATTGAGATGTTCGTGACTCTGTACCTTCCACTCTATCCACTGTGTCATTTAGCTTCTAATGACCTTAAGATCATAGAGACTGGATGAGTTCTATATATAGATTTCATGTACACATGGAAAAATAGAGTTGAATAAGTATATCTAATATTTTTGCACTGAGGGGAAAAAGATGGGGTGGGATGCCTTCTGTAACCTCCAGCCTGAAAGTGCTGACTGAATAAATGAGCCTATTTCCTTATTTCTCCAACAGAACAGTGGTACAGACTGTACCGCTTCTTCATCCCTATCTCCAAGCGTGCTTTGTGTGCTTGGGTGTATATAACTGTGAGTGCAAATGTTAGTGCATGCATGTACTCGCTCAGGCAGCATCAGGCACCCAGGGTAAAGGCCCCAGGGAGGTTGGCTCAGTGTTTCCAATCTTGGCCTGTTTTCAATACAACCAGCCCAGGCAATTTGCAACCCCATTCAAATGCCCTCAGAGCAGCAAGCTAAACCTATAAAAGTGTTGAACTTGGGAAATGTTATCTTGGTCAGTGAAGAAAAGGGGAAAATATTAGGGTATTTCTGGGCAATAGAGGCTGACTATCTTCCAGAGAGGCCTTTGACATAACTAAAGAATGTCTGTTTTAGATAGGGCATGGAACTAGTTATTCCTGATTTCCATTCCAACTCTGAGTCTATATTTGATAAATTCTGGGATATAAGCAGTTCCTTTGATCCCAACCAGAGTTGATAGTATTTTCCAGCACAAATGTAACAGAAATCATGGGAGGAAAACCATCCACTCATACCCAACACCCTCTGTTTTACAATTGACCTTAACTTCCCTGCTGAACAAAGTGGTCCATGAACCCAAGAATAATCAGGATAACCAATGACCCCACAACTAAGGAGGGAGAAGAGAGCAGGAAGCTAAGAAATAAGAGCAAGAGGCTGCTCTTGCTCTTCAGATTCCAATTATTCAACTACACATTTTTTTTTTTTTGCAGAGTCTAGAGTCCTGAAAGTGGGCAGGGAAGTAGCAAGGATGAAAGGATTACAAGCTAAGAACAGAGGAGAGCTCTCCCGAATAGACAAAGATGATAATAGGGGTATGGGTACTCAGTGAGAGAAAGGAGACTCAGTAAAAAATAATAATAGTTCATCTACATAGCAATATTAATAGTTACTTATATACATAATTATCTACTTTTTTATATACATCCCCACAGCAGTGCTATGCAGGAAATGCTATCATTAGTTCTATTTTAAAAATGAAGAAACTGAGGCAAAGAGGTTAAGAAACTTGACCAGGTCTCCTTAAATCTGTTTTGCATTTTATTTGCTAAGTCAAAAATATTAAAGTTCAATAAAAGAGGAGAAATGGGAGACTCAGCTCAGCACCAGATCTTGGAGGCTAAGTGTTGAGGCTGAACAGATAAATATAAATTTAGAATAAATTTAAATTATTTATATTTTAACATGAGAATTCTCTCATTCTTTCTGTCCTCAAGACTGATAGAACCCACTACCACTACCATTTCCAGTTTTGAGGGGCTTGGGTTCTCCATACTTGGGTCCTAGGCAAAGGAAGCAATGGGAGAGGAAAAGTCCTGGTTCCCTGCCAGCCCCATGGCCTTGGGGTCACTGTTAGAGGAGGAGGAAGGAGTAAGGAAAAGGAAAAAATTATCAAGTTGAAACAGATCTGGCCTATTGTTCTCAGCTATCCTAACCAGCCCAGCCCATCTCTGAGCACAGGGGGAGGGGTCAAAAGGAAGGCAGGAAGCTGATAGAGGGATCATGGAAATTCTACAGTTACAATCCATTTTCACAGTATGGTCACCTATGTCTCTGTCCTCCTTTCTTCTCTCCTTCACTTCCCCCCTTTCTCTCTCCCTTTTATCTCTCTCCCTTCATCTCCCCCTTTTCCCTATAACCTAACTTTGAGTCACTGTTCCTTCCACATCCTTTTCATCTCTGTCTTCATCTTCCTTCTTTCTTACTCTTCCTCCCCTTTCCCCCTTCTCTTTTCACCCTTTCTCCCTCTTTCTCTTTTTTCCTTTTTTACCCTTTTCTTTTTTCCCTTCTCCCTCTTTCACTTCCTTCCTTTCCCCTTCTCTTTCTTCCCTTTCTTTCTCTTTTTCTTCCTTCCCTTTCCACTTCTTTTTCCCCTTTATCCATTTCTTCCTTCCCTTTCCTCTCCTTCTCACACTATCTCTTCCTTCCCTTTTCCTCTTCTATTCTCCTCTTCTCTCTCTTCCTTCACTTTTCTCCTTCTCTTTCCTCCATTCTCCCTCCCTCTCCCTCTCACTGCCCTTCTCCCCACATATCCCTCATGGCTTTTGTTTGTCTCAAATCCTACCATCTGGACTTGCTTACAACTCCCAGTCCGAGATTATGTCTGTGGTCATCCCAGTGAAGGAAAAAAAAAAGACAATCTTTGCATGGGATACCTGTTTCTTGGGAACCCCCTGGTTTTGAGAATAAGCTGCCAAATAAAAGCCCCTTGCCTCTTATGGGAAAGGGGGTAGGCTTCAGGTTCCAGTGAGACTATCTTTATAGAACATGTAGGGGTAATGAGGCCTCTGACTCCTTAGATCATATATGAATCACATTCAGACTCACATGAATTCTCTGCATCTTTTAGGCTTTCTTTGAAACAGATGAGGAAACAGGCTCAACCAGATAAGTTAACTTATCAGTCACAAATTAATTAGCTACAAAGATGGAAGTAGAACCCAGATTTCCTGACTCTTAGCTTGGTGATCTTTCTGCATTTATATGACATTTTATGTTTTAGGATATTGTCTTCTCTATTCCTGAACCAGAATCTGGGCTCACAGTGGATCTGCTTGATGTTTCTTTAATCACAGGTACAAAGATGAAATATATTTTGGAGATGGCATTTGACATTCACAAATACTTCTGCATGAACAGGCACATACCTCATGGTGAGGGGCATAGAGACTATCATCATCATCTAAGAGCTCCAAGCCTTGTCTGCATTGAGGACTTAATGTTTATGACACTAGATGGGCAAGGAGCAAAGAGCACAATCTATGCCATCCCCTTACCCTCAAAGTAACTATCCAACTGTCCATTCACTCCAACTCTGTTTAACCAAATCATATATAAACACATGCAGAGATACACTTATACACAAACCTATATACCACCCCAACCTTCACAGACATACACAGAAACATAGCATGTCAGAGCCCAAAAGGACCTTCAAAGGTATCTAGTTTCTATCCCCATATATTACAGATGAGAAGAGAATAGCAAAGAAACAAAAAAAAAAAAGAAAAGAAAGAAAGAAAGAAAAAATAAAAAGGGGGCAGCAAGATGACAGAGTGAAAAGAGCACCAGTCCTGAAGTCAGAAGGACCTAAGTTCAAATCTGCTCTCAGATACTTAATACTTCCTAGCTGTGTGACCCTGAGCAAGTCACTTAACCCCAATTGCCTCAGAAAAAAAAGAATAGTAAAGAGATCAAAATCACTCCATTAGAAGTAGGATTGTCTAAAGAGCTCTCATTTAGAAAAAGGATTATACATTATTTTTGTTGATTCCCAGATGGTGAGACTAGAACCAATGAACAGAATAGCAGTTTCAGAAATTTAGGGCTGCAAGAGATGTTAGCTGTTGCCCAGTCTAAATCCCTTATTTTATACCTAAGGAAATAAGGCCCAGAAAGGTTAAGTGATTTACTTATGGTTGCACAGGCAGTTACTATAAAATACTGAATAATTTGGCTTTTTTTTTTAAAGAGAAAAGTTTCTGACAGAGATGTTCAAAAGTAGAATGGTCTATCCATCCCAGCAGGTAGTAAATCTCCATTCACCTGAGGATGGATAGTCATTTCCTGTTGTCTAAAGGAGTTATAGCTCAGGTACAAATTAGGTTGGAGGTCCCTTCCAATTCTGGGATTCTGCAAGACCATGACCTCCAAAACATATTGATTTCTGTTTCTTTAATGGCACATGAGAATCACAAAAATACAGAATTTCAGGGTTAGAAGGGACCTCAGAGGCCATATAGCCCAATCTACAACTTAAGGAACCCTCCTCTACCTCCACCCCAGTGGATAGCATATTTAAGAAGTGATTGGTTCAAACACTGGCTTGCAGATTTCCACTGGGCACCCTCTAAATTATCTCATTTCACTTTGGGTCAGCTCTAATGGTTGGAAATGTTTTCCCCCAATTTCAAGCCTAATTTGTTCCCTCTCAACTTTTTAAAAAAATTTTTATTTATTTTATTCTGAATCTGATTCTGAATTTGATGAGGCCTCTGAGGCCTCTGAAGAGGTAAAATAAATTGTCTAAAGGAGAGCTGGGATACTCAATATGGGACCTGAAGGGAGCTCAGAGGCCATCTGGTACAAACTTCTCAATTTATAAGTTGGGAAACTAAGGCCTTCAGAGATCAAATGATGTGCTGATAGTCATACATGAGCACAAGTCATACGTAAGCAATCAAAGGAATGAATGTGACCCATCTTCTCTGAATCTGGGATGAATATTCTTTCTGTTATTCCATGTTGCCTCATGTTCAAGAATGTTCAAGAACTAATTAGTCCGAGTTGCCCTCTCCAGCCAAGCAGAAAACATCTCATTCCCCTTCCCCATGGAAGCCTTTCTACTACCTAAAGTTGGTGATCATGCCCTGCCTAAACGTTCTAGTTCACTGTCTTATATTTTGGTTATTTTACACACAGCTTACCTTCCCCTCTAGACCAAATTTTCTTATAACATGGGATCCATGAATTTTAAAAATATATTTTTATAATTACTGCATTATAAATAATTAGTATGCTTTGTAATCCTATGTATTTTATTTTACACACTTAAAACATTATTCTGAGGAAGGGTCTGGTCTGAATAGGTTTCATCATACTGACAAAAACATCCATAATGTAAAAAAAAAATAAAGATCGCCTGTCCTACACCAAGAGCTTCTCAAGGGAAGGGATCATGTCCAATTGATCTTTACATCCCCCTTACAACTGAGGACGGAGCTTACACATGGTATGTATTTGACATAAGCTTGATGGATAGTCAATAAGGGATTCTGAATCATTATGATGATAGGAAAGATGGATGGGAACACTTTCCTTTATGTTAGCCCTAGGGGTAGGCAATGAATATTACAATTCTATTTTTTGGTGGTATGTTGGGTTTTTTGTATCTGGCTGATTCTATTGCATTTTTAAACACATACCTCTTCTCACTTCACTTGGGTGTAAAGAGGAAGATCAGGAACACCTTTATACTGCAGGGAGCTGTGCCAAATATCCCTGTCAAGGAACTGTTGACAATAAATAGAATCTGGCAAATAGAATGAGCAGAATGATGAACAGTCTCCACTTCCACAGGCAAGAGAAATCTTCCCCCCGAGAGCAAGAAGAGGTACAGTCCAAGACTGGCAAGATATCAATCAGGCAGACGCCAAAGGGCTTGATCCAAAATAAGTTGATTATTTTTTCCTTCCAAAACTCACCTTTCAAATTTTCCCATTTCTATTCATGGTGGCACTATTTACCAGGTCTCCCATGTTCAAAACCTGGTTTTTGTAATCCTTTCCTCTCTTAAAGATCTAATATCTTTAGGCAGTCACTCTCCTAGTAATTCTATTTTTAAAGTATCTTCAACATTGATCTCCTCCACTATATTGATCCTGCAAACAATCTGTCATGGGACCTCTTTGACATCTGCCTTATTGGTTGCAATAACCTCCTTTAAAGATCTTATTTTCTCAAGGTTTTCTCCCACCACCCCCTTCCAATTCATCTTTTAAACTACTGCCAAGAGTAATCTGCCTCATACATAGGTCTAGTCATGGCTATTCTGCTTACAAATTGCCAGTGGCTCCCTATTGCTAGTTGAATAAAATTAAAATATTTTTTGCCAGGATAAAAAGATTGGTTGCTCACTTTCTACTAGTTTTTTCATATTACTCAGGTTCCTCTAGAGCAGGGGTAAGAAACAATATTATTTGCATAATCAGCCTCTGAAGATGTTGAGCTGAAAGCTAGGCACAACAGCCTCCCACTGCTTTGAGTTTTTCTGTATGGTTCTTAATATAAATGCAGTTATAAATATTCAAATGGTGCTTGGCAGAAAAAAAATTCCCCATCTCTGCTCTAGAGGAATATATAAGGAAGGAAATTGATTCGATCCCTGAAATAGCTGAGTGGCTAGAGAAAAATGGAGGGAGTGCTTCTGAGTTGTGCTTCCCTTAAGAGGTAGCATGACATAAGAGAAAGATCTTGACTCTGCCATTTGCTATCTGTGTGCCCATGGGCAGGGAAATTAATCTCAATGGACTTTGATTTCCTCATCTTTGAAATGAAAAGATTGAATAGGGTGATCTCTTCCCTGCCTACTGTAAATTTATGCTTCCGTGGTATAATCTTCTTATCTGCCACTTACTGACCAAGTAAAATTGGACAGGTCCCTTTCAATAAGCCTTAGTTTCTTCATCAGTAAATGAAGGATAAAAGTTTCGACCCCTCCTGTATAAAACTTTTGGGGAGAAGGGGACTTTGTAAAGTGCTAAAGAATTAGTTATGAATGATGATAGTGATCATGATGATGAAGAAAACCATACACATTGCTATTCTTGCTATGACAACCATCATCACAAAGTTCTGAGTTGTTTCTAACACTAAGGATAAGTTACACTAAGTCATCCACACTCTTCCATCTATTTCTGTACTATTACTAACAATATCACTTTCTTTGCAGAGTATATCATGTGAAAAAACAGATAGATGAATCAAAAGCTGGAATTAAGGTTGCCGGGAAAAATATTAACAGTCCCAGATATGCAGATGATACCATTCTGATGGCAGAAATTGAAGAATTAAGAAATCTTTTGTTGAGCGTAAAAGAGATAATGTAAAAGCTGACTTGAAGCTTAACATCAAAAAAACTAAGATCTTGGCAACTGGTCACATCAGTCCCTGACAAATAAAAGGAGAAAAAAATAGAAGCAATGTCAGATTTTATATTCTTGGACTCAAAGATCATGGCAAATGCCTACTGCTGCCATGAAATTAAAAGATGCTTACTCCTTGGAAGGAAAGAAATGGTAAATCTGGGTAGCACACTGAAAAGCAGAGATAAGATCTGACAAAGCTCTGTATAGCCAAAACTATGGTATTTCCAGTAGTGATTTATGGCTATGAGAATTGAACACAATCAATGTTTTTGAATTTTGGTGCTGGAGAAGACTTTTGAGTTTTTGGACAGCAAAGAGATCAAATTAGTCAATACTTAAAGAAGTTAATTCAGGCTCTTCAATGGAATGTCAAAGACTGCAATGGAAATATAAATACTTTGGTCATGTAATGAGAATACAGGACTCACTGGAAAGGATTTTGATGTTGGGAAAGATTGAAGGCAAAAGAAAAAGGAGATAGCAGAAAATGAGATGGAGAGAGGGTGATGAAAACAACAAACATGAATTTGAACAGGCTTTAAGAGATAGTGGAGGATAGAAGGACCTGGTGTGCTAAGGTTCATGAGGTCGTAAAGACCTGGACAAATTTGAGTAATAAAAATATGCTAAGAACATATGTGAGCACTACTTAGCCAGGGCTAAGAGGTAGTGTTTGGCTGAGTTTAGAGCACAGTTTGAAACAAGGGTTAGGATTTATTCTGAGATAAGATTTAGGGCTCAATCTTCAGTTTAATGTAAGGCCTAAGCTCAGTCTAGGAAAAAGGTCATGGACTAGGGCTCAGTCTGAGGCAAGGGTCTGGTCTGATTCACTGGATTTGGTCCCTTACCTCCACTTAAATTTAGACAAATTATTTAATTTTGTTAAATTCCCAAAGAGAACAAGGCAATGCATCATCTTACCCTTTCCAGGGAGGATGCACATCCTAAGGATCCCAAAGGTTTTAGCTAGGCTGGCAGATATAAGACTAACTTTCTAGAATCCTTACCTGTCAAAGAGTTAATGACAAAGAATCCTAAATTATTTCCACTGATGATATGGAATGTCAGCTTCCCTTTGGAGACAGTGTCTGGATCCCAGGCATCCAAATGAAGGACAGAAGTATTCATAGGGGCATCTTCTTTGACTGAAGGGTAGTAGACAGGCCTTGTCATCTGGGGTGGATTGTCATTAGTATCCATGACTTCAATATAAACTTCAGTCACAGAGGAGAGGGGCACGGACCCCTGATCCACAGCCAATACTGTCAGCCAGTAGTATGGAGTGAACTCTCGGTCCAGAGGCATCATGGTCTGGATCATCCCTAGGAAATAAGTGAAAGCCTTCAACTAGGGACCTAGACTTGCATTAGCTATCATGGAATCACAAAGCTAGGAGGGAACCTTAGATTAAAAAATGTCAGGATTGAAAGGCACCTTTGAATTGGATTCCAATTCAAAGGAACATAGAATCTGGGAAAGCCTTTATGTGACAATGTTAGAGCTAAAAGGGAACTTAGAACATAAAATATTAGAGCTGGGAGGGACCTTTGATCACACAACAACAGAGCTGGAAAGGATTTTTTAAAAAATCAGAATTGTAAAGGCTCTTAGAGATGACTTCCCTTAACATCTCAATGATCAGAAAAATAAGGCCCACGGTGGGGAAGTATCCTGACAACGCCAGACCTCCTAACTTCCAATTCAGAGTTTTTTCGACTATATTGTGACGCCTACCTGTGTCTCGATCAATCCTGAAAGTGGCAAGGTCAGTACCATCACGCAAGAAGTACTGGATAACTCCATCCTGACCGAGGTCAGTATCCTGGGCAGTGACTGACAGCACTAGTGTCCCCGGGGGGCTGTTCTCCTCCACCTGGCCCTGGTATACAAAGGAGGCAAAGCGAGGAGGATGCAAGTTTTCATTCACATCCAGAACTGTTACTTGTACGTGGCAAGATGCCCCACGAGCTATGGGTTTGCCACCATCACTAGCCCATAGACTCAAATTATACCAGGTTCTCTTTTCAAAGTCCAGCTCCCGTTCCAGGCTCAATGCTCCTGTTAGTGGATCCAGCCCAAAAGTTCCCTGAGCATCATCCATCAATGTATACTTCACTTCTCCCCCAGGACCCAGGTCTGGGTCAAAGGCCTCCAGAAAGGTTAGGACAGTCCCCAGGGGTAAATCCTCAGGGATCTTCACTTGACTCAGTTCTGGGATGCATTGGGGAGTATTGTCATTGACATCAATTAGTGTCACCACTAAGTTTGTGACAGAAAAGAGCTGAGGACCCACTTTAGCCTGGTCTCGTGCCTCTACCTTGAGCACATATTGAGGCTGTGACTCCCTATCCAACGGCCCTGTGACCACCACCTCACCAGTGAGAGCATGAAGGGAAAACTGATCTGTGGGGTTCAACAGGGTGTAGTAGACTCTCCCATTGTCATCCTTATCAGCATCTTCTGCTTTCAACTGTGCAATTGTGGTCCCCATTTCAGTATCCTCTCGGATCTCTACCTGATAGCCACCAGCGGGGAATTTTGGAGTGTTATCATTCTCATCCCCAACATTCACTGCCAGCTGCTTCCAGGATGATTTCTGTGGAGTGCCAAGGTCATAAACAGTCACATTGAGGATATAGAAACTAGTGGCTTCGTGATCCAAGGGAGCAGCCACCTTGAGCAGTCCTGTCTCCAATTCAACATCAAAACGGCTCTCTTCATTGCCCCCTGCAAGGACATAAACCAGTTTTCCATTGAAGCCAGTGTCAAGGTCAAAAGCAGCCAGATGTGCAACAGTGGTATTGATAGGGACTCCCTCCAAGATGTCTATGGACTGAGGGAAGTGGTCCTCAAACTGAGGAGAGTAATGGTTGATGTGATATGTGCTTAAGGAAGTAAACTCCTCAGAACTAGGTTCCTGGATCTGAGACCCAACAGAGTGGATGATGGTCTCTGTGAGATGCTTCAGTACACCTGTTTCTTCACATTGCACATGGACTGAAGAGCCAGAGGCCACAACAGTGACGTTCAAAGATGTAGGCAAGGCCTTGTTATCCCCATCTGAGGCAGTGATTTCCAAGGAATAATGCTGACCAGGAGGAAGGTTTTTAAAGGAACGCTTGAGGGAAACAACTCCAGAAAAATGGTTTAGGTCAAAATACTCCAACTCATTGCCAGATACAATCTCATACCTCAAGTTCATAAGTTCATCCATGTCTATGGCCGAGAGGGTCACAACTGTCTCCCCCACCCGTAGGTCCCACGGGACAGTCCCATTGCAGTTGGCATTCTCAAACATTGGCTGGTTGTCATTTAGATTGTTGAGCATGAGTGAAATGGAAACTTCAGTTTCCCGACGGAATGGAGATCCCCAGTCTGTTGCCCGGACCCGGAAAGTATAAAGTCTTTGCATGAGCTCATAGTCCATCAGCTTGGAAGTGGAGATGACCCCCAAATAAGGATCTATGGTGAAAGGGATAGTTCTTGGGCTAGTGATAGAATAAGTGACAAAGCCATTCTCCCCATGGTCTTGATCTGTGGCAGTAACAGTTAGGACACTGGTCCCAGGGGGAAGATTTTCATCAAATGTGCTATGGTAAGAAGACTGGGAAAAGACAGGAGCATGATTGTTACAGTCAATGATGTCGATGACCACAGTAGTGGAAGTTTGGCCCAAAGTAGTTCCAATATGAAGCTGGTATCTGGCTCGATCATGGAAATCCATCAACCTTGTAGTGGTTATCAGTCCAGTTCGAGAATTAATCTTAAACCCTGAGCTCTCTGAGGTAGACTTCAGAATGTACTGCAAACTTGGGAAGGTTGGGGTGACTTTAACTACCACAACACGAGTTCCTGGAGGAGAAACTTCACTGAGTTGGACTCTGTAAGTGGCCTTCTCAAACCTGGCTGAGGCTATTTTGGAAGGAGGTAAGTGGATGCCTCTGATTTGGGAATACAAAGGTGGTTTTCCTCCACCTTTGGCCTGAAGACTAAGGTTGAATCCATGGCGATATTCCAACCAGTCAATATCTTTGATGGCTACTAATGTAAACTTGTTGCTGCCAACATATGATTTAATAACTTTGAAATGCTTCCCTGAATCTCCATCTACAATGTTCACTACTTCAACCCCAGTCTCTGAGCCATTCGCATCCACCGTGAGCGTAGCATAGGCATTGTCCTCAGTCTCATCCTGTGTTGTCACCACCACTGAAGAGATAGCTGGGGGCTTCTTGGGAGAGGGATCCACCTGGATGACCAGAGAGGCCAGGTTGCCAAATCCATTGCCCTCAGAGATTTTCCGCATGCGGTCCACAGCCAGTACCTGAAGCTCATGTCTCCCCTTCCAGGTAGCATTGAGTTTTCGAGTTACAGTCACTACACCACTGGTGGGATGGACTGTGAACAGCTCTGACCGGGCATTGAAAGCATAATAGAAGTCAGCATTCTGGCCAAGGTCAGCATCAGTAGCGCTCACCATGCAGATGGCACTTTTGAGAGGAGTATCTTCAGGGATAGCAACTTTATAAGATGGGGGAGAGAACAATGGCTTTAGGTCATTTTGATCTAAGATGCGGACCAGCACTTGAGTTGAAGCTTCATACCCCAAAGTCTGTTCTGTGGCTTGGATGACAAGAGTGTAGCTGTCACATACCTCCCGGTTCAGAATTGCTGTGTTGCCACTTTTGGTCCTTATCCTCAGGAAGCAGAAACTGCCCACCACATGCTCCTCTGTTTTAAATACATTAGCCAGATCTCCTGAGACAATGCGGTATCTCACCACCATCTGGGGTTCTGCCAAGTAGATACCCATCTTGCCAAGAGTCTCCACATAGGTCTTGGGAGCTGAGTTCTCATAGATGGTGCCATTGTATATGGGCTGGGTGAAATGAATGGATGATAGACTGGGATCTTCCTGGAGCCTCTCACAGGACAAGCAGCGAAGCAGAAGCGCAAAAGCCAACACTATGATGGCCATTGTGAAGAATCACCTGAGTGAAAACAGAAATAGATATGAGTCAATGGAAAAGAGCCCCAGTGAGAAAAAGAATTAGCATGAAATTAAGGGCAATAAAGAGAAAGAAAAATGTTATAGTCAAGAACATTCAGTATCTGCCACTACAAAATCCATTTGAACAACTTGGCTCTGCTGTCTATAGAATAAAATATAAAATCTCCAGTTTACCATTCAAAACCCTCCAAAATCTACTTTTCATCCACCTGTTCAAATTTATCTCCCAAGCACTCTTCAAGAACTTATTCTCTGCTCAAGTGACACTGGACTACCAGGTGTTTCTCAGTCTTGTCAAACTATATCCTGCTTCTTTGACTTTGTAGAGAAGAAGAACATGAGAAACAACTGTATTCAACAACTACAACAACATCTCTCAGTTTTTAATGAGTTAAGATGTTACGTTCAATCAAACATTTATTTTGCTAACCAGGGCTTCTTAGTTTTTCCACTTGGGATCCCTTTTTGCCCAAGAAATTTACATACCTAAGAATAAGAATGTAAAACAGGCATACAAATAAAACATTTACTGACAATAAATCATAATTTTCTTATCCCTACATTCACTGATGAGACCCCATATGATGTCTCAAACTATGGCTTAAGAAGCTGGATGCTAAACTATCAGAGGCCAGTAAGGATGCATTAAAGGGAAAGAGGAAAAACAAAGGAAAGAAGCAGAATTGAAGAGACCTGCATTTGAGTAAGGATTCTGTCACTTAATCATTATATGCCTCCATCTTCAACTGCTGAAATTCATCTTTTCCTCTGAGGTACAACTCAAAGTGCCATTTCCTCCAGGAAACTTTGCCTGATCACTCCAACTAATCCTCCTCCTCAGATTGTCTAAACACCCTTTATCTGAATCCCTCTTTTTCCCCTTCCATCACTTTCTACTTGATATCATACTTATTTGTGAAGATAACATTTCCCCCTTATAACCTAATAAGCAACTGTGGCAAAGAATTGGAAAATGAGTAGATGCCCATCAATTGGGAAATGGCTGATTAAGTTATGATATATGAAAGTAATGGGATATTAGTGTTCCGTTAAAAAAAACTATGAATAGGCTGATTTTTAGAAAAACCTGCAAAGATTTACATGAACCAATGCTGAGTAAAACAACAGAACCAGAGAAACGTTGTACACAGCAACAACAAGATTTTATGATGATCAGCTATGATAGATTCTTCTCAACAATTTAATGATCCAAGGCAATCCCAATAAACTTTGCATGAAAAATGCCATCTGCATCCAAAGAGAGACCTGTGGAGACTGAATGGGAATCGATGCACACTCTTTTCACCTTTTTTTTCTTCATTTTTTTCTTTCTCATTTTTAATTTCTTTTCCCTTTTTGTTTTGATTTTTTTCTCCTGGCCTGACTCATATGGAAATATGTATAACCTAAAAAATTTAATTTAATTTTAAAAGAACAAAAAAATAAGGAAGCAACTAGGTAGTAGTTAAGCTTTAAAAACAAAACAAAACAAATCCTTTGGATCTTCTACTGTCTAGAAGAGGCTTGGCATATGGTGAGCATTTAATTAATATCTGTGGAACTGAATTCCTGAACAATGCCACTTAAATCTATTCCCCAAATAAAATCAAAGTCTTAAGGGAAACCTGGCACACATATACAGGGCATAATTTTGGGGCTGAGAAATTTGGAAGCTATCCTGCTCCTGTCCCCAGGCAACACTGCATCTAATCCAAGGTTGAAAAGCATTCAGGGACAGAGACTTTATCTTCTTTATATGTCCTCCACATCTAAATCTCTGAGATTCTTCATTATAATTGTAAGGAGCATCCGACCAGGAATTCTAGTCCTGGATCTGTTGATTCCTCTCTGAAATCTGTGATAAATCACAGTCTGAGCAACTAATTCTTCATCTGCAAAAAGGAAATAAAAATATCTGCCCCACCAACCTTGCAGAGTGGCTGTGAGAATCAAATGTGATAACAAAACTATTTTGACAAAGTATTCCAGTATAAGGTGCCATTGTTAATATCTGGCCAAGGTCACACAACCAGTAAGTGACAGAACCAAGATTAGGATCTAGGTCTCCAGTCCTTGGCAGTGAGTGTGAGAATAGGGCTAAATATCCCTAAGGCAGCTTCTGGGGGGGTATTTTCAATGGGAATCCCAGAGTAGGTGCTGCCTTTGAGTACAGTCTGACATTTATCCAGGTTGGCACAGAGTGGCCTTCCAGGTGTTAAATGCATTCCTGGGTAAAACAGGAAGGACTTGTTTCTCCAGGAGCCTCTTGTCTTCAGAGATCAGGAAGAGTTAAACTTTCAGGGCAAAGGCACTGGGGAGCTGCTGACAGTGACCATCTCCCCAAGAGCATACCATAGAGAATAGGGGTGGGGGGCAGAACAAAGACAGGCCTTGCAAAGATGCTCTAGCTGTGGCATAGCTGTATGTCTTATATGTATCTTCCCCTCCCCTTCAACTACATAGCACCACTGCCGCCGCCACTCCCTATTAGAACTCCTCTGGAAACCCCCAAACTCAAGAAGGGACAAAGTCTATATTCATTACACTCCCTGCATGGCCCAAACTCAACTCACAGCAGCACTGGCTGATCTCCAGGTAGCAGGACAGGAGGAGACTCCCAACTGGAGTTACCCCTCCGTCTCATGGAATGATAGAGCAGGTCAGGGGGAATGAGGTCCTTAGCCTTTGGGCACCGTCCCTCTGCTCCTCAAAGTCTTAGGCACACTGTTCCCAGCCCAGGATGGAGCCTAGGCCATGCTCAGCTGCTTCTAGAGTGCTTTACCTCCCTGGTATGCAGGAAATCTTCCCACTTACCCAGGTCAGCAGCCGTGTGGGGCAGGCTTCAACAGGCTCAGCCTTCCAGTTGCTGCTGCAGCAAACCGCTTTTCTGAGCAGTTCTTACCAGGATGGGGGTGCAGAGAGGCGGGGACAAATGAGAGGGGCTCAATAGAAGATGGGAGGGGGCAAGACTCAGTGCTTCATGTACCTATAAGTCTGCATCTATGAATATGTATGTACTCCTCTTTAATCACCATGTCTAGGGCCACTGGAAGTAGACAAGCAGGCATACCTGACTCTCTCTCTGTGTAACTAGCCCTCGATGACTAGAGGATATCAGAGCAGGAAGCCTGGGGAGCTCCAGGTTTATCTGACCCTTGGGCAAAGGATGGAGCCAGACGTGCCCTATGGCCAGAACTGAAGTTGGCAAATGGCCGCCACACAGTCACTAACAACACAAGGAAGAGAAGCCCGCCTAGCGCAGCAACACGCAAAAGCTTGTCAAGGTTGTGCCTAAGGCTCAGTTTGCTTTTTAGACCCCAAAAGAAAGATGAGCATAGATTAACACATTTACCTTTATGTAGATTTGTAAGTATTTGTGTATGCACATGTGTGGAGGTGTTTTATATGACCATATACATGTATGTCAATGTACATCTATATATAAATATATGTAGCTGTAGGCTTTTAGAACATTCACATGTTCTTAAAGTGTATATTCACTTTAAGTGGATAGATATTCCACTTATGTATATTGGAAGTATATTCAAAAAATTGAAGATTTGGAGATTGAAAAGCACTAATCTAACCCTCTATTTTACAGATAGAACTTAGTGACCATAGTGACCTTAAGTGACAGAGTCAGTACTCAAGTCCCAATGTCCCAATTCCTGATGCTTTCTACTGCACCTTCTCTTTGCCTTCAAAACATCCTCTTTGGTCTCTATTTGTTTAGCAGATAAATGTTTGAACATAGCATCTCAATAAATTAAAATTTTTAGTTGAATATGTTTGTCTCTCATGGTAATTCCCAGGCAGTAAACATAGATAGCTATGTCTGTAAACTATCCTACAATACCATCCCCTGCACATCCTTGTCAAAACACCAGGCCTGTTAAGGCTGCTAGAAGGGATACAGAATGATAGAAATGAGCTAGCACTAGAAGGAACCTTAAAAATATCAAATCCAATCTCTTCACTCTACAGAGAAAGAAACAGAGGCTCAAATTAATTGAATAACTTTTTAAAGTTACAGGCAGTAAAAGGTGGAGCCAGGATTTGAAACCAGTCAGAAGACTCCAAATACAATGTTCTGGTGAAATGTTTTAGAAATTATGAATGTTGGTGTAAGCAAAGATATTCTTATCCATCACTCACATGAATGCCAAGGGACACCTTGGTCATTCTCAGATTCATCAGTAATAACAGCCTTTCCTCTCTACTCAGAGCTTCCTAATTCTCAAGCATTAATTACTAACCCACACAATACCTCTGGGAAACATCTGCCCTTCTCTGCCCATTTCACAGATAAGGAAACTGTGATTCTGATGGCTTGCCCAAGGCCACCCATACAGTCACTAAGATCAGACACTTAGGGGTTCCTGAAACCTGGGTTCCTCCAAGTTTCCCAGACTGTAGTATCAACGAGATAAGATATTTGAGGCTTGGTGATACTGTCATGAAAGTAGCTGAAATATAAAAAATGCATTACTGGCCTTGCTCCCCGACTAGATAGGCCAGAAAAAAGGTTATACTTCCCCTCCTTCATTCAGGGTGAAGTTGGTCTTCCACAACCTTAAACTTCCATTTTTGTGGCCTCTTCTCTCCTTCATATTAACCCAAGGTCCAGATGTTTCCTATACTCTTTCCCACCCAGCCACTAATGAATCTTGCCTTAGGAAAAAAGTTGATAAATTCATTCACACTGAAATGTCACTGACAGATAATGGCTTAATGAGTGACATTCTTCCTGACATTCAAAGCTCTATAATGTGACTCCAATCCCCTTCCTATCTTATCTAACTCCTTTCCCCTCAAAAAAGATCCAAATATGGTATACTGGAAATACTACTGTACTTGGAGTGCAAAGATTTGAATTTAAATCCCAGATCTGCTATTATTTATATCACCAGGAGCAAATTAGTTTTTCTCTCTGAGCTTCAGTGTCTTCATCTGTAAAGACAAAGGACATTGCTCCAGGGGAAAAAATCATGTTTGCCCTACCCAAAGGCTCATAAGATTATTGAAAAGAATGTTGTAAACCTGAAAGTTATAGAAATATGAACTAACAACATAAATACTTTTATGCTCTAATTAAATTGGGTTGCTCATCATCCCATCCTTCTTTTCCCATCTCTCTGCCTTTGCTCACATAATCCACAAAGTCATAACATGGGTTGTATGGAGCATGCCCAGATGTTCCAACTATTTTCTGCTGAACACATATGTGATTTGGCCCTTGAATTCTTTGGGATTCAACTTCCTGGGGACAAATTTCTTGGCTGCTTCTGGACATCTGGTAGCCTAGCACTAAACAGACTTGTCATTTTAGCATAGTGCTGAAAATCCAAGAGGTCACTTCGTCTTCCCTTGTCCCATGCATGATGCTGGTGACTTCATGAGTTCCAGATGTCTAGAGATTGTAGGTCCAATGAGTAGAGATCACTAGTAACAAGGTAAGTTTCTGCATCAGAGGAAACAATTGCCTACAAGAGGAAGAGGCCAATCCTTTGGTCTGCCTTAGCCAAAGACATGGACTTTGAAGGAGAAAATACAGAATGGAGATAGATGTGAAATGTAAACTGCCTAGTCAGCAGTACTGCAAACTGCTTTATGTTTAAATGAGATTAAATAGCCTTTAAGTAGATTATAAAAGTAGTTTTGTCAAGTTACTAAATCCAGTTTTAAGTCATTCTGTCAACGTGTGATGTCTTTTGTATCTTTTAGCATGTCTTGGTATGTAGGAAATAAATATCTGTCCCATATCTGATTCAAATTGTACATTAAGTATTGTTTTATTCTATCCTACATACACCACCCCCAACTTAGACATGAGCTGAAACCTAAGCTTTAAATCCCCAAGACAATGGAGTAGAGGTTTAATGTGTCAGGCTCCCCCAGGATTGAACCTGATACTGATTGGATATGTGGGTCCACTGCAGAGGGCTTCCAATTATGAAAAAGAGAATCGATACACTGCCCCAGACACTCAGGTTTAATAGTAATTTTTTGTAGTTAGACTGAGGATATACACTGTCCCTCCACTGGATGAAATCTCTTCCTTCATGCCCTACTTGGATTTCCTTTTTTATTTTTTAAAGCCTTTTATTTTCAAAACATATGCATGGATAGTTTTCAACATTCACCCTTGCAAAATCTTGTGTTCCAATTTTTTTTTCTCCTTTCCTTCCCTTCATCCCCACATCTAGACAGCAAGCAATCCAATGTGTGTTAAACATGTGCAATTTTTCTATACATATTTCCACAATTATCATGCTGCACAAGAAAAATCAGATCAAAAAGGGAAAAAATGAGAAAGAAAACAAAATGCAAGCAAACAACAAAAAAGTGAAAATACTATATTGTGATCCATACTCAATCCCCACAGTCCTCTCTCTGGGTACACAAGACCATTGGAACTGAAGGCCACATTTTCCTGAGACAGAATGTTGGAGAAAGGGAGTATAATGACTCTGGGGAAACACTTGAGGAGGGAAATTAACTATGATTCCTGGGAACGGAACTACCAATAGTTCCTGAGTTCTTTGCTTAGATTAGGCAGGTCTTCTATCCTGACCAAAAGATTGGAAGGTATTCTTAACATTAGGCTATACCTAATGCTCCTAGCATCCTTTCTGTAGTTCTTTCCTCTTTATATGCAGTACTGAAATTTAGAAACTGCCTCAAAGAAGTCCTTCCCCTTTTTGGTGGAAGTTGCCTCCACTCAGTTGCTCATTAGTAAAAATGTTATAGTCTGCTATGCCCTTTTTTATCCAACAAACAATAGTTTACAAAAAAAAAAATCCTAAAGCCAATCAGCACTGAGGTATGGGTAACTAGGAATAGCTTCTAGCAAGAAGTAGGAGAGATGAGTATGCATTTTAACTAGGACTGAATCACAATAATACTTTACATTTATAGAATATTTTAGAGCTTCCTCACAGGAATAAGGGAGTTTTGAATTTTTGTACTTCACTCTTGAAGCAGACCAATGATATCATAACGGTGATGTTTTGACTTTCAAGTAAATTGGATTTAAGTAAGACAGAGCAACACAAAGTCGTCAGCCTCTCTCTCCTCCAGAGTCTCACAACTCCCATGAAGTGAGGAGTACAAATATTAAAATGAGGAGACTGAGTAAAACTCAGAGAAGTCCAAGGTTACCTACTTTGTAAATATCTGAGACAAGCCAAATTTAAATATTCCTGGATTCAAGTCCAATACTACTATGATCACATGTGGAAAGGGATCTGACTTATTCTGCCAGATGAGAGAATCAGAAATAATAGGGGGAAGTTTCAAGAATTCATTTTTCACTCAGCATAACAATAACAATAATAATAAAAATTAAAATTTATATAGTGCTTACTATGTGCCATTTTAAATAAGAAACTGAGCTTCAAAGTTAGAGATTTGCCCAAGATTTTGCAGTTGATGAGTGTCTGAGCCCAAACTGGAACCAAATTTTTCTCACTTCTTCTGACTTAGAACTATATCATATCAGCATCATCTAATTTAGAGTGAATAATACATTTGTTGGAGGGGTTGTTTATTTGTTTCCAGCAAATAAACCAAAAGACAAAGTTCACAGAGTGCAGTATAACATCAAATGCAATAATAGCTTTTAATTTTTTCAAAATACTTGCAAAGATAGTTTTCAACATTCGCCCCTGCAAAACCCTATGTTTCAAATTTTTCTTTCTTCCTTCCCACCTCTTCTCTCTCCTAGACAGCAAGAAATCCAATATAAGTTAAACATATGCAGTTCTTCTAAACATATTTCCATATTTGTTATGCTGCACAAGAAAAATCAGATCAAAAGGATAAAAAAAAAGAAAGAAAAAAAAAACAAGCAAGCAAACAACAACACCTAAAATGAAAACATACTATGTTGTGATCCACATATGGTCCTCTCTCTGAATGCAGATGGCTCTCTCTATCACATGTTTATTGGAATTGTAGCATCAAATGTAGAGGGAATTCTCAAATCCCTAAGTCAGATTGAATGAGTAGATTTTTCTAAAAAATTTCCTAAATCTATTCTGAACAAGGCTTTCCTTGAGCCCCTGCCCTGATATCACTAACCATACCTTTGGCTTTGGTAAATCAAGAGAGAATTTTCCCAGATCTAGTCAAGTTCAAGTTTTTTCTGCACTGGGTTCCTGGCAGGGAGAGAGGCTGACTCCATCCATCCATCCACCCAGAGCATGTCCCAAACAAGGTGCTCCTTCTAGAGTCAGAGGTCACCACACCATGTGTCAAAGGAAGGTGTCTTGGGTTTCTAGTTAAGTTTGCCTCATGAACCTAAACTCTTTAGTTTATTACCATGCACACTGCCTGTTAATTCTCCTAAGTACCAAAATTATGGAATTCAAAGGTACCTCAGAGGTCATAAAGTCTGGCCTCCCAAGCAAAGTAGGAATCTTTTCCATAGCATCCCAACGAGTTTCATGTAACTTATGCTTAAATATCTCTCAAGGCAAGCCTTCTATTTTTCAGACAGCTTTGAATGTTAAAAAATTCTTCCTTGTACTAGAGCACTGGTCCTAGGGTCAGGAATACCTGAGTTCAAATTCAGCCTCAGGAATTTATTTAATAGTTTTATTTATTTAATCACAGTTTGCCTCAGTTTCCTCATCTGGAAAATGGATGAAATAACAACATCTACCTTGTCTTGAAGATAAAATGAGCATCAAATGAGAATAATAATTATAAAAACACTATATAAAAATAAATAAATCATTATTATTATTATATTTATACTGAGTGAAAAAATGCATTCATGAGATTTCCCACCATTGTTTCTGATTCTTTTCTCTGGCAGAATAAGACAAATCCCTTTCCACAATAGATTGGATATGAAGTCAGGAATATCTGGATTTGACTCTTGTCTCAGATATTTACAAACTAGGTAGTCTTGGACCTCTCTAAGCTTCACTCAGTTTCCAAATTTGCAAAATGGGGATAGTAACAGGGGCAATGTATTGTGAGGCTCAAACTCCATACCATATGTAAAGCATGATGTAATAATAAGTGTATTAGAAGAACAAGGAAGAAATTACTTTCAGATTTATGGATAGAGGAAGAATTCATTTTCAAACAAGAGTTAGAGAGATTCATAAAAATTAAGTAGATGAAAATGATTCTGATTAAACTAAATAAAAAATTTTGCATAGAAGAGTGTAAATATATATTTGATTTGTCAAGTATTTTAACATAATTAACATGTAGTGGATATCCTGCCATCTAGGGGAGGGGTAGGGAGTAAGGGGGAAAAATTTGTGAAGGAAAGCTTTGTAAGGGTTAATGCTGAAGAATTGCCCATAGATATGTTTTGCAAATAAAAAGTTTTAATAAAAAAAGAATGTAAATGATATTAGAAAGGAAATAGTTCTAAGGCAACTCTGAGGTATCACTTCACACCTTTCAGATTGGCTAAGATGACAGGAAAAGATAATGCTAAATGTTGGAGAGGATGTAGGCAAACTGGGACACTAATGCATTGTTGGTGGAGTTGTGAAATGATCCAACCATTCTGGAGAGCAATTTGGAACTATGCCCAAAGGGCTACAAAACTCTGCATAACCTTTGATTCACTAGTGTCACTACTAGATCTGTATCCCAAAGAGATCATAAAAGAGGAAAAAAGAACCTCATGTACAAAAATATTTGTAACAGTTTTTTTTAGTAGTGGCAAGGAACTGATAATTGAGTGGATACCCATCAATTGGGAATGACTGATAAGTTATGGCATGTGAATATAATGGAATATTATTGTTCTATAAGAAATGATGAGCAGGTTGATTTCAGAAAAGCCTGAAAAGACTTATATGAACTGATGCCGAGTGAAGAAGCAAGCAGAACCAAAAGAACATTGTGTATAATAACAAGATTATGTGATAAACAACTGTAATGGTCTTGGCTTCTCTCAATAATGCAGTGACTCAAAACAATTCCAATAGAACTAATGATGAAAAACACTTGTAACCTCTTGAGAAGTTTTAGTCCTCTCATCATCCTGAACATCATGCTCTCTTACTACAGCTTGTCAATGTCCTTCTGAAAATATGATATCCAAAACTGAACATAGTACTGAGATTAAATTCAGGGCAGAGATCTGTGGGACTATCAATTTGTCTCACACAAGATATGAATTTTTTGCTAATTTTTTACTAATATAGTCTTTTTGGCTGCCACTTCTCACTACTGACTCATTTTAAGATTGCAGCCAATAAAACTCCCATGTGTTTTCTATATGAACTTCTTTATAAGTATGCCTCTTCTATCTTGTGCAATTAATTTTGGGGACCCAAGTATTTAAAATTTTTCCTTAATTAAATTTCATATTCTTGTAATTGGCTCATTGTTACAAATCCTTTGAGGCCTTTGAGGATGCTGATGCCATCATGCAAGGCTTTAGCTAACTCATTGAGCTTCTTGTCATTGGAATTGCATATATACTACACTATCTATGCCTTTATCTAAGGCAGTGATGAAAATGCTGACCAGCACTGAGTCAAGTACAGAGAGTCCTGTGGTTGTTATTCTCTCTCCCAGGTTGACATCCATCCATTAATTAATAAGCTTCCAATATGACCTTTTAGTTAGTTCTATATTCACTAAACATGTGTCTAGCTTATATCTCTCCGCTTTGTATTCAGGAATATTGTGATTCAGTTCCGCCCACATATCCCTTTATCTTTTGAACTCCAGGGAGCTCTTCTCCCATCTCAAAACTATAATCCTGACCTAGTTGGTTGTTTTAGGTTTTCAGAGGCAGAAGATGAAAGCTAGAAAATTTCTTTTCTCAAGTTGCCAAAGACAAGGTCAGTTTTTAGGAGGTTATCTGTGGCAAGGGTCTGAAAGCAGAGGGGATATATAGAAAGAGAAGTTCTCTTTAGTCTTTCAGATGAAGGTGGAATATATTTTGAGCCAGAGGCCCTCAGGGAAATGGAGGATTCACTCTGGCAGTGACAGTGATATGCCAGGTGTGCTAGATGATCCTGCACATGAAGCCGAACCAGATTACTAAGAACCATCCAAATATCGCTAGTGAAGGTTCATACTAGAGATAAACACAACATATGCTGCTCTTTCTTCTTTATACCACATCCCTACACACACACACACACATACACACACACACATACACACACACACACACACATCCCTGCCTTTTACCCCGATGAAATAAGGTAAGAATGACAATCTTTTTTTTTCAGTTCTCTTGAATCACCATATTGCTGAAAATAGCAAGTCATTCACAGCTAATCATTTTACAATATTACTGTTACTTTGTACATAATACATGTAACTTTGCATCAGATCATAAAAGTCTTTCCAGGTTTTTCTGAGAGCATCCTTTTCATCATTTCTTGTAGCACATTAGTATTCCATTACAATCACATACCACAATTTATTCAGCCAGAATGACAGTTTTGAAGAGCAAACTTGGTCACAAAAAGGAAATTTGAGGAGAGCATGGCGGAGGGAAGATGTATAGCAAAACTCAGGAAAAATGGGAATTAGTGATCACTAACCAAACCACACTCTGAATGAGAATTATATTATGCTCTTTTGGATCATAGGATGTTAAGAGTTGGAAAGGATCTTAGAACACAGCAGAAAAGTATCTTCCAAAACAGTGACAGAATAGGAAATGTCCTTAGAACACACAACATAAAATGCTCCTCTTCCTAGACTCTCCCCAGGCTTACTCTTCTTCCCGAGTCCCAAACATCTAGAGCTCCAAGCAACACAGTTATCAAAGGCAAAACTCATGCTGTGACTTGAGACAATATTAAAATTATGAGAATAATTTCTATTTATCTCACTCTTTCCTTTCAAATGGGTTCAGAAAGGTAACAGACATGATCTCATTCACACCTCAAGGAAGGGGTGAAAAACAGTCAGAGAATGGAATTGCACCTAAGTCAATGGGATAGAATTCTGCTCCCCTAATCAGTTCAAACACTGACCTGCTAACAATGGGAAATGTAATTTAAAGGAGAAAAAAATTCCTTCTTCTTGAGCCAGCAATAAACTCACATTACTAGTTCCTCCCTTTGATACTTCACTTTTCTTCCCCTCCTCAGGCTCAGTTTTCTTTTTAATAAAACTGGTAGAATAGTATTTACATGAGGTAGCTAGTTAGTTTAGTGGATAGAGCACCAGCTCTGAAGTCAGGAGGACCGGAGTTCAAATATGATCTCAGACACTTAATACTTCCTAGTTGTGTGATAGCAAGTCACTTAACCCCAATTGCCTCAGCAAAAAGAAGAAGAAGAAGAAGAAGAAGAAGAAGAAGAAGAAGAAGAAGAA